>ML340091.1:0-20010 GCA_005239505.1 Nicotiana paniculata
TTTATTTCATGTGTAGGTGAATTGGAAATGGAAACGGAGCTAAAGGGATGCAAATACGTCAAGGGTGTCTATAAGCCGTGTCTAGTAGAGTCTTGTTTATGGGTGTGTTGTGCACCATACTTATAAGCAGGAGGCTACAGGGCATTTAGGACTGTCACTATTTCTTCTTACTCTAGATCGTGTGGTAGAGCTCAGTTGTAAGAACTCGATTTCCAACACTCTATCTTATTCATAATATGATAATGCTTACATCCAGAAAGACATTTGGTAAGAGATTGAACGTGGCTATGGAAGAGTTGAATCAGAGGAACTCGATTTTTTATGATACTTATGATGAGTAAATGTGAGGTCTTCAGTAGATCATGTGTGTACTAAGACATGTAAGCCTTTTGATAAGGATCCTTAAGGCAAGAATATCTATCCACCCCTATGGTGAAAGGAAATGAGAGATTCAAAAGATACATACAAGTTTCAACAAGTAAAAGAAGAAAGATGAAGAAAAGGTACGAGGAACCCAGTTAATGAATATTATCTGTATTTATAATTCACGCTGAGGAATATAAGTATTTTGAGTTACCTTCAACAGTAACAGAGGTATGTACAATCGACCACATCGATCTCAGTTATGCACTATGGGAGCTAACAGATATGGTTTAAGATAAGGATGGGATATCAGGATCCGGCTGGCGTTAGAGTAACCCAAAGTGATGGATGGATTATTTGCGATAACTGATATTTCCGAAGAATATTGCAAATGTGCTAATAGATCTCTTTGTGAGACACCCAGATGGTGCACTCTAAAATAGTACATCTAGATATGTGTACTACAAAGACAGACACTGGAAGCCTTGAACGAATAAATATTATCTTTGTGTGGCTCCTGCCTCTAGTAGAGATAGAATGTTGGGCAACCCAAAGAGGCACTAGATGGAGCAAGGGGATCTAAAAGAAAAAGAATGTCTTCTTCGAGTTTTCAGAATAAAGTGATAGATATAAATGTTAGCGGGAAATAAGAATAGAGTTAATGAAGCATTATGATTAACATATGATGCATGGATGACAACGTTAGATAACAAAGATGACAGTATTATAGAGTCTATAGTCAAGTGAAGGAAAAGACGACAGGTGAAAGGCCTTGCGACACCAAAAGAGTATAGGCCATGAAGTCATATCCTCATTTCGAGATATAAGTTCGTGACTCTAACATGATTACCAAAAGGAAAATTTAGAACCCAGAGTAATAGAAATCAATATGGACTGGTGAACAAGATAAAATAAACATGAACTAGGGACTGAGTGATTTGATAATAGTCGGCACCATGAGATATTCAGAGATTGCGTTCTGACGATAATAGAATGGAAAATAGAAGAAGATTCATGAGAAATTCAGAGAATGGTCATTCAGGAAGACGCTCCCTAAAGCAAGCAATGTGAGCAAAGTTAAGCCTAAGGGATTGCATGTGCCAATTACACTAAGTGTCAACCTCGCGAGTAAGGAAATTTTCTATCCTTGGTACATTTTGATTACCGCAAGGCGAGTAAGGGTCATCGATGATGTGAAAAGACAACAAGGATGAAGAGGTAAAATATCTATACGTAGATTGTCATAGCACTAAATTTTAGAACTCTCCTAAAGGGGGAATATAGAGTGATGTGGTAGTAAGTCAGAATTAATTGGTTCTAGTAATTATGGAATGGTAAAGGAAGAATGCGATAAAAATGAGAAAGGAATGAGATTGCACTTATCCAAATCCTACTGATATGCTACGATTCTAGAACATAATGCAAGCACGACGTCAAGGAAATGAAGTAAGGGTTCCTACCTGGGATGCTATAGATAAATAGGGAACCAGTGCGAGAGGTAAGTTAAGACAAAGGAAATAACCCAAGAAAGATTACTGAGAATATTGATATGAGAATGGGCCAACAAATAGTTAGTAGTTGATTCACGAAGATTCTAGTTATTGATAGAAAAGAGGATACAAATAAATCAACAGATCATGCAAGATAAACGTAGTGAACCCCAACATAGGGAATTCAGTCTCGCAGATACGACATTGTGACCCTTGAGAAATATTCATATAGGATTTGGGGTAGTTAAAGGTACCATATGAATGTTACGGAAATAAAAGAGAGTACTACTGGAAAGCAGTCAAATATCAGTTCAGAAGCAACCCTACACGCACAAGGTCGTGGAGATAAGTAACTACAGATAATTATAGGCGAGGGAAAACATCAAAAATTTTGTCAAGTATATGATGTGATAAGCTCGCAGCTTTACAAGAGTAAGAGGGTCCTCCCTAAGTACTACAATGAAAGACTAGCTGAGGAAATAAGGAAGAAGGCTTCAACCTAAGCACAGTGACCTAAAGAGAAAATGATCTTGTAACAATAGTCTCACAACAACATTGTATGCAATCCAAAAGAAAGCAGCACCTACTGTGGCTAATGAACGGGAAGTAAAATTAAAAGTAATATTCGAGATCATATGAGTTGCAGGAGATTCCGGCATGCGTGAGAACTAAGATAAGATAAAGGCATTATTGGATCAATGATCCAAAAATAGTTACATTATGAACACACTTAAGGTTTCGGATTATTATTCATGCAGCATATATGTTGACAACCATACAACCGTAGAAAACTCCGGTATAAGTTGAAAGAAAGAATTGAGCCTAGGCACAGACAAAGGATTGAATTGTTACCAGATTGTTTCATGGATATTTCATAACGTCCATGAAGGGATAAAGTAATAACTAATTCTAGGAGCCACAGATCGAAAGATAGCTTAAGCCTACATAAAGGTTGATCAGTAGGAAGAGGAAACTAAAGAGTTACATCAATGAAGTAAACCAGGAGTCTGATTATTGGACCCAGAAAATTATAGACATCATGATTGAGAACATTTTAGAATCATTCTTAATATCAGATGTACAAGAGAGATAGTACAGTAGACATAATTTATAACGACTCTACAATAAAGCCAGTTAGAAGAGTACCAGCCTTATAAGAAGTCAGTATGAAGCTCCCACCGGATTGTGTATGCACCAAAAGTGAAAATGTTATAATTAGAGCTTCAAGTTGTGGATCTGAATTATGCCTATGTGTAAGGGAGTTCATGAAAGAAATAGAAGATATGATGCGAGATTTTAAGTCAAAGATAAGCAACGTACAAGATACTCAGATGCATAAGGTAGGAATAGTCCATACTTTGGATAGAAGGCTAGAAGAGCGGGGATTTAGTATCCAGGAATTATAGCGGCGTCGTCAGTAGTATATCTTCCAGCCTATGGTTTCTTGGTACCGAGAGATCTAGTCCGGAGAGCAAAAAAAGAGTTGGAGACGATGTGATGTCTCGCTTGATGTTCCAGAATATAAGGAAATCTATGGTGCAAGAAAGTTGAAGGAAGGTGGCGAATAATATAAATAGATATGTTTAGGTCGCAAGCTAGAGTATGGTAAAGCGATAAGGTTTTAGCAAGACACGAGTAAGGATAAGAAAGGGCAAGTGAGAAGGTAACGAGAATGGATAAGTCCTCGGGATTAAGCTCATGAAAATAAGAAGAGTTGATGGTTTCCCTAAGTTATACAAAGCTCAGTATAGCCGATTGAACTCAAAGGGGTGTAAGGCTAATAGCATTTAGAAGAGATGGAATGCTGCCTTGATAGTAGAATAAGGGTGTAATTGTGATAGATAAAGGATGATGTTTGACCTTCGATTGAGTTATGATTTGAAGAAGAAAAGGGGGGATTTGATGAGTTGTACGGTATTAGTATAACCCCCCATAGGATGAAATACGTTGGGATGCTACGAAATACGGTTATGGAAGCATGGTATCTCCCCCAGGTGGATCAGTCTAATCATTTCAGATGTTCCCCGATGAAACGTGAGCCCTAGAGGCAGTGTTACATAAGAGGTCAAGTTATCTGTATTAAGGTGAATCAATATAGGATGGATAAAAGTTACAAAGTATGAGATGAGATTAGGCCATTTGTCGTAAGGATAAGCAACGAGAGTAACCTGGAGTTGGTAGCAGACCTCAATAACGATAAATCGAAGTAAAGTTATGGTATACTACTTAGATGTAGTAAAGCTAATGACGTCCAGAGGTACAACTTGACATAATTTAGTATATGTTCACAAAGTGAGGCCTCGAGATTGGCTAAAAGCTGGAGTAAATAGGAGAGAGAGTCGCATAGGTGCACAGCCGTATAGGATGCATGATAGAAGGTATCAACAATTACGAGATTAGAAGGATTAAGACTACAAGTCGTGCTGTGAGAAAGAGGCTTAATGGGGGGGAGAGGGGAATGTCCCGACCTTTGGATTTATTCAAAGATCAGTTGTCTAAATGGCAAGGAGATTATTAAAGTATCCACAAGAGCTATGGGTTATGAGAATGATAAGTGCATCAGTCAACATTCGAGGTCGAATGCTCCAAAGGGGGGAATGATGTTATGCCCCGCAGTATTATATTACGATGATGTTACGCCTCGCAGTATTATATTATGATAATGTTACGCCCTACAGTATTACGATGATGTTACGCCTCGCAGTATTATATTACGATGATGTTATACCCTACAGTATTACGTCGATATTATGCTCTGCAGTATTATATTACGATGATATTACGCTCCGTAGTATTATATTATGACGATGTCACCCTGTAGAATTGTATGTTGATTTGTTATATGATAATTGACATCAGTTCAAGCAAAAGATTATTTGTAGATTATAAATATGATGCTATTTCAAACAAGTGATAGGTAAATTCGTGAAGATGAGAGGGTAAGCGAATCGAAGAAAATGAGTTTTGTCGAAGTTTGACAATTTGGGACAAAATATGATACGAGCTATAATACCCGATATTTATGGACTAGTACCACTACATGACCATGAGAGTAAGGTGTATAAAGTGTGTTAAATTTGAGTAGCATTTTAAGTAATTTGAGATAATTCTTAATTATGTAGATAATTGATTAATTATGGATTAGTGGGAGATTAATTAAGATCTTGGGATAATTTTAAAGACCCCCCAACATGGCAGCCCACAAAGTCACAACATATGACTCTTAAGTCATTCTTCAAGGTGGCATTTTAAGAGATTTGGGTGGCCAACTAAGCCACAAAGTAGGGCCCACTCCCAAAGGTTAAGAAAACCTTTCTAATTCATTTTTTGAATCTCTACAATGACAAGAAAGCTTCAGCAACTCATTCAAAATGTTATCAACGTGACTTTGCTACCGAATATTATATGAGACTACATAATTTTATAGAAACTGGATTTTGCGATTCTAAGGAAGTACCGTGCAATCTTTCTCAAAGAATATCATACGGATTTTCTCCTACTTCGATCCGTTGTTACATGTTTTGTCGCAATCAATGTGTGTTGGAGGGATTGTCAAGAGAATCGGTTCAGGTATGTTAAAGCTATCCCTTCTTTACTTTTGGCATGGTCCATACGATACAAACGAAATGAGCAAATGCACAATTTTCATATATGACTTTATTCATAGAACTACTAGAGATGCATATGTTCTTGATTCCCCATATGTACGATTATTCTATCATCTGTTCATGGGTCTCAAAAAATATGTAAGTTGATAAAGTTTATTTCATGATATTACTCAAAGGCATAATGGTATTATGACATTCCGAGAGGTTTTATTGACATAATTCTCATGCATTGCATTCACTTATACATGTACATTGACCCATGACCAGACGGAATTATATACGCGTATATATGTATATTATATGTATATGGGATAGGGGAAAAGGTTATGGCGTTATATACGCACCACCACCTGATCATCTGGTATACATTGATGATTTTGCCCACAGTGGTCGAGATGATATGATGGGATACCCTCAGAGGCTTGATGATGCTATGAGCACATGTACCTATGCACGACATGACATTCATACGCACATGCATGACACTATAAGTATTTCATTATTTGCAGAGTTATCCAGACTTACATGTTGAGTCTTTTACTCCATGTTTCTCTCTTGTATATTATTTACTGATTTTCATTCCTTACATACTCGGTATATTATTTGTATCGGTGTCTCTTTTGCCTGGGGACGCTGCGTTTCATGCCCGCAGGTCCCGATAGACAGGTCAAGAATCCTCCAAGTAGGCTATCAGCTCAGCAGGAGATGTTGGTGCGCTCCATTTGCTCCGGAGTTGCTTGTTTGGTCAGTATGATTTAGACGTGTATTATTCTGTATGGCGAGGCCCTGTCCCAACCTTTATGATAAGTATATACTCTTAGAGGATTGTAGATAGATGTCATATATACGAATACTTATCTGGCCTTGTTGGCCTATATTTTAAGTATATAATGGATCATATTGGCCTTATAGGCCTGTATGTCACAGGTCTGAGTTTTTATATCAAGTTGAGTCGTTCTATGTCGGGTATTCCCTCAAATTTACTCTGGTTATCTTATGACGCCCCTTCTGACCCACTTACTTATGATGATGTGATAAGTAAGATATGTATGTTGGTAATCGGTTGAGTAAGGTACCGGGTACCCGTTGTAGCCTATAGGTTTGGGTCGTGACACACATACAAGGTTAGAGTCATACAGGTTGCATGATAGAAGGTAGAAACAATTACGAGATTGGAAGGATTCTGAACACAAGTCATGGTGTGAGAAAGGGTCCTAAAGGGAGGAATGACATGTCCTTTGGATTTATTCACAGAACAATTGCCTAGATGGTAAGGAGAGTACTAAAGCATTCACAAGAGTTATGGGTTATGATAATGATAAGTCCATCAGTAAACATTCGAGGATGAATGTTCCGAAGAGGGGAATGATGTTACACCCCCTATTTTCGTACGTGAAAGTACGCCATAAGTAAATTGACAAAATCTCAGAAATGAGATGTTACATTCCGCATTTTCGTACGTTAAAATTTCGTCGTAAGCTAATCGATGTAAGTTCGGGAATGGAATTTATTTTGAAATTATAAGTATTATGAAACAAGTGATAAGTAAATTCGTGAAGTTAAGAGGGTAAGAGAATCGAAGAAATAAGTTTCGTCGAAGTTTGGTAATTTGGGATAAAATATGGTCCAAGCTATAATACCCGGTATTTATGGACTAGTGCAATACAAGGTAACACATGACCATAATAGTGACGGGTATAAGGTGTGCTAAAAATGAGTAGTATTTTAAGTAATTTGAGATAATTCTTAATTAGTGGGTAATTGGTTAATTATTGGATAGTGGGAGATTGTTAAGTTAATCAAGAGATTAGTGATCAATTAATTATAATATTTGGATAAGATTAATTATGCCAATGTGGCAGCAATTGAAATAAGGATCAAGACCCAAATTATGGCTCTTATATTACATTGCAAGGTGACGCTTTTTAAGAGAATTTGGTGGCCAAATCATCATGTCATGTGGGGACCACACCTAAAGGTTTAAAAACCTTTCTAAACTCACTTTGTATCCCTACAAGGTGATAAAGGATACTTCAGCAAGTTCATATAAGAACTTATGTAATAGTAACGTGAGTTATCCAACAATTCATACGAGGTTGTGTCTTAAGAAACATGGGGTTTTGCGATTCTAAGGAAGTACAGTGCAACCTTTCTCAAGAATATCATACAGATTTTTCCCTACTCCAAATATGTTAAGGCTAAGCCCTTCCTTCATTTTGGCATATACCTCAAGCCACCATGCTCAAAATCAATAACCACATGCAATTCGATCAACTACTCAAAGTGCATTACCATAACCACGTGGAGGCAAATGACACAGTGCCGTACAAACCCTGAAAGAACATAACCAATACGCCATCAATCATGCAATACTTAAATACTCATCTCGCTCAAATTCCGTTATAAGACCACAATAGGACCGCACCATGTATGACTAAAACCAAAGAATCACAACTCCCCATAGCATAGAAGAGTAACTCATAGAAATTTTCAGAACACGGATAATCTTAGCAACAGCCAAATGGCACATCCCTCAATAATAGCATTATGGATCTAACCAATCCGACTCGGTGTAGATTACACATCCTAATTGGTCCTACTAATGGGCCCCCAATCGACTCCGGGCACCCACAATAGATAAATAAACCTCTGAAAGCCCACAATGACTGAATCATAACACATACTATCATCTGGCTAGCTTCGACCATGACTTCACAGCCCACAACCATGAAACAATTCTCTCCTGAGAACTCCCAGTCTCCAAACCCATCGAACACATGAATCACCATATTTGATCCCAACTCCACCGCCAAAATGTCTACCACATCTCTAATACATGATCATCCCATAAGAAATAATTCTAAAATTCTTCCTTGCCACATAGCAAAATACGAATATTAGTAGTTGATCAACCAGGAGAGTGTCGCAGTACCAGTGAAGTATCTACAAATCAAACACATTGCTCCTTCTGAAATACATACCCTCTTCAAGCCACACCAGATAGTACCATCATTTACTTAGTCATCCGAGACCGTCCATACTGCCTATGAATTTCTGACCT
The DNA here is from genome assembly GCA_005239505.1 of Nicotiana paniculata. NCBI lineage: Eukaryota > Viridiplantae > Streptophyta > Magnoliopsida > Solanales > Solanaceae > Nicotiana > Nicotiana paniculata. Next base: position 8,523 of record ML340091.1, read on the forward strand.
TCCCTCCAAAACTAAATTGTGACCTAGCACATGCAAATCTCAAATCCCACACCACATACCACACACCAGATCTACCATGCCATCATATGAAAAAAAATATAAGAACTTCATAGTCCACTCCGGGTCGCCCGCAACTACATACTCAATTAACCAAAGACCTTCCATTTGATTTCATCCCGGAGATAGTCACAATACACAACATGTTCCACACACGGTAGGAAATATACACCCCGAATTGTGGTAGCAACCATTGAGAACCTTTGGAACTCATTTGCACATAATCAAGCCATCAGAACTAAATCTCTCTAACTCAACCAGGCCACGCGAGTCACCAAACTGAAGAGCATTGCCATAAAACACCCGTAGAGACTAGCCACTTTGCAAGTAACCAATGAACTGATTATACCCATTACTGTCCTGATCCAGGCAACTACCAAGCTGACCTATTTCTCCAAGTCCCTTCCAAATTGCCTTAAAATTGATACTTCTCCTTCCTAGAAAACCACAATCCCTAACCAAAATTTACCACACAAGAGACCCTAGTATAAAACCATAACGCCTTAAGGCCCACAAGCCGTTGAATTCCCTCTTAAGCACCCCGAAGCACCACAACCTAGACACTCACTCTAAAGAGACCTTATGCAAACCTAAAACTATTTCCTTCACCTTCTTGTTATGTAAATGCATAATCTGTAATGATATAAAAATGCCACAACTCTCGACACCGTCCAATGCCACTATCTGGTCCTAGCCATATACAAATCTTGACAATTTCAAATAGCTACATTTAAATCTTGATTCCATTAGAACCATTATCGAGAGTCATCCATTTTTCTCAAATCTCAATTAAACGAACGAAACGACCTGTGCCCCATTAGAATACTAACACCCAAGGGAGCAACCCACACTCCTAAGCAACCGAGCAAATTCCTACTCTATGCATACTACACCCTTCACAACTAACCACTCAATTATTCCATGATTCCTATATGCCTATAGAGTGTAATGCAACCCGTATCTAGAAATTTTCTTACTCGAGTCATTCTAAATCATGAGCAGCGCTTGAGGACAGTGCGTCAGACCTTGACAGAGAAGAAGTTGTATGCAAAGTTCTCAAAATATGAGTTTTGGTTGAGTTGTATGCCATTCTTAGGCCACGTGGTATCGAGTGAGGGCATTCGAGTGGATCCGAAGAAGGTAGGTCGTGCAGAGTTGGCCCAGGCCATCCTCAGTTACAGAGATTCACAGTTTCCTTGGCTTGGCAGGTTACTATCGCTGTTTTGTAGAGGGATTTTCATCGATTGCAGCCTCTATGACTAGATTGACCTAGAAGGGTGCTCCATTTCAGTGGAAAGAGGAGTGTGAGGCGATCTTTCAGAAGCTCAAGACAACTTTAACTACAGCCCCAATCTTGATATTACCTACTAGTTCGGGGTCCTATACAGTTTATTATGATGCCTCGCGAGTCGGCCTTGGAGTGATGTTGATGCAGGATGGTAGGGTGATTGCCTACGCGTCCAGACAGTTGAAGATACATGAGAATAATTACCTTGTCCATGACCTTGAGTTAGCTTTCATTGTTCATTCCTTGAAGATCTAGCGTCATTATTTGTATGGTATACCTTGTGAGATTTATACTGACCACCGAAGTTTGCAGCACATATTCAGGCTGAAGGATCTAAATTTGTGCCAGTGTAGATGGTTGGAGTTGCTAAAGGACTATGACATCACTATATTATACCACCCGGGGAAGGCCAATGTGGTGGCCGACGCCTTGAGTCACCGGGCGGAGAGTTTGGGGAGTTTGGCATACCTTCATGCAGCTGAGAGGACTCTAGACTTAGATGTTCAGTCCTTAGCCATTCAGTTCGTGAGATTGGATCTTTCTGAGCCTTGCCGGGTATTAGCGTGTGTGGTTTCTCGGTCTTCCTTATTCGATAGTATCAGGGAGCGGCAGTACGATGATCCTCATTTACTTGTCCTCAAGGACACGGTCCAGCATGATGATGCCAGAGATGTGACCATTGGAGATGACGGGGTATTGAGGATGCAGGGTCGGATTTGTATGCCCAATGTTGATGGGCTTCGGGAGTTGATTTTTGCAGAGGCCCATAGTTCGCGGTACTCCATCCATCCTGGTACTGCGAAGATGTATCAGGACTTGAGGCAGCACTATTGGTGGCGAAGAATGAAGAAGGATTTAGCAGAGTTTGTAGCCAAGTGCCTCAACTATCAGCAGATCAAATGTGAGCATCAGAGACCGGGAGGATTGCTTCAGTAGATTGAGCTTCCAGAGTGGAAGTGGGAGCGGATCACCATGGACTTTGTGGTTGGACTTCCTCGGACCTTGAGGAAGCATGATGCTATTTGGGTGATTGTGGATCGGCTGACCAAATCAGCCCATTTCATTCTGGTACTGACTACTTATTCGTCGGAGCGGTTGGCGGAGATTTATATTCGGGAGATCGTTCGTCTACATGGTATTCCAGTTTATATTATTTCAGACAAAGGTACTCAGTTCACTTCACGATTCTGGAGAGCCGTTCAGTAGGAGTTAGGTACCAAGGTGGAGTTGAGCACAACATTTCACCCCCAGACGGACAGACAGTCCGAGTGCACTATTCAGATTCTTAAGGATATGCTCTGTGCATGTGTGATTAAGTTTGGAGGGTCTTGGGATCAGTTCTTTCGATTGGCGGAGTTTGCTTACAACAATAGTTATCAATCCAACATTCAGATGGCACCGTATGAGGATTTATATGGTAAGAGGTGCAGATCTCCGGTGGGTTGGTTCGAGCCGGGTGAGGCCAGGCTATTGAGCACAGAGTTGGTTGAGGATGCATTGGAGAAGGTCAAGGTGATTCAGGATAGACTCCGTACAGCCCATTCCAGACAGAAGAGTTACGCGGACCGGAAGATTTGTGATGTTTCATATATGGTCGGAGAGCGGGTTCTGCTTCGGGTTTCGCCTATGAAGGGCGTTATGAGATTTGGGAAGAAAAGGAAGTTGAGTCCGAGGTTTATTGGCCCTTATGAGATATTGAGGCATGTTGGGGAGGTTGCTTATGAGCTTGCCTTACCTCCCAGCTTGGCAGGAGTTCATCTGGTATTTCATGCTTTGATGCTCCGGAGGTATCACGGTGATCCGTCTCAGGTCTTGAATTTCAACGCAGTCTAATTGGACAAGGATCTATCATATGTTGAGGAGCCTGTAGCTATATTGGACAGGCAGGTCAGAAAGATCAGGTCGAAAAACATTGCTTCAGTAAAGGTTCAGTGGTGGGGTCAGTCGGCCGAGGAGGCGACCTGGGAGACCGAGCAGGATATGTGCAGCAGTTACCCTTATCTTTTCACTACTTCAAGTATGTCTTTATGCTTGTTCGAGGAAAAAATAATTTTTAAGTGTAGGAGGATGTGACGACCCGGTCGGTCGTCTTAAGAATTAACGCCCCGATCCCCTATTAACTGTTTTCCCCAAGTCTATTTCTACTAAATTGAATTGCCGGGACGTTCGGTTTTGAGTTTCGGAGAGTTTTGGGACACTTAGTCCCCAAATGAGAGCTTAAGTGTTGTTAAGTTGCCCGTAGTCTGAGTAGTGTGAAAACGGCCTCGGAATGGAAATCTGACGGCTCGGTTAGCTCCGTTGGGTAATTTCGAGGTTGGGAGCGTGTTCGGAATGTATTTTTGAAGTTCGTGGCTCATTTAGGCTTGAAATGTCGAGGTTTGAATTTTTGGAGTTTCCGGTCCGATAGTGAATTTTTTATCCGAGGGTCGGAATGGAATTCCGGAAGTTGCAGTAGTTCCATCATGTCATTTGGGAAGTGTGTGCAAAATTTGAGGTCATTCGGATAAGTATAGACGTGTTTCGGCGTCGGATGTGAATTCTAGAATTTTCTTAAGTTTCTAGGCTTGAACCTATGCATAATCGATGATTTTGATGTTACGAGATGTGTTTTTAAGGCTCGACCTAGTTCAAATAAGGTGTTAAGGTTGGTTGGTGCTTTTGGTTGAGGTCCCGGGGGCCTCGGGGTTGTTTCAGATGCTTAACGGGTGAAAAATTAGGAATTTGCTGCTGCTGAACCAGGCCCCTTCTGGTATCTTCGCACCTGCGAAGGTTTTTTTCCACAAGTGCGGACTCACAGGCGCGAGGGCCTTTATCGCATGTGCGATAGGGGGAGTTTTGGCCAGTGGTCACAGGTGCGACCTGGGTTCCACAAGTGCGGGACCGCAGGCGCGACCAAATGACCTCAGGTGCGGCCCCAGTGAAGCTTAAGTGATTTTCGCACCTGCAATGCTTTTTCCGCAGGTGCGGTGATCGAGTCCACAGGTGCGATTTCCCTGTGTGTTTAATTCCAAAAATCCGAGAGTTCATCTCATTATTCTAAAAATCGGGTAAGAGCTCAAGAAGTGGCGCTTTGCTGTGGGTTTTGAAGAGAAGGATCATAGGTAACATTTTCTAATCCTAATTCATTGTTAGACCATTATTTCCCGTTGTTTTCTTTAGTTTAATTATCAAAAATAGGGGAAAAGCCAAAGGAAAGGGGATGAAATGTTCCCAATCCGAGATTCTGAAAAATTATGGGGTTTTTGGCATCGGATTTCGATTGTTTCTAGTTGAATGAGTTCGTGAGTGAATGGGTGTACGGAAAATATAACTTTTACCCGATTCCGAGTCGTGGGCTCGAGGGGCATTTTGGTCATTTTACATAATTCTGCGCCTTAGCTTGAATTAAACAGTAAAAATCAGTTGCATGAGATGTTATTTATGATATGTAATTGAATTTTATAGATTTGGGCCATTTGGAGTCGGATACTCGTGGCAAACGTGTGGTTTCGAGTTGATATTGAGCTGGTTCGAGGTAAGTGGCTTGCCTAACCTTGTGTGGGGGACCTTACCCCTTAGGATGTGATACTTGGTAATTGAATTCCTTGTACGTGAGGTGACGAGCACGTACTTGTGCTAATTGTTGAAAATCCGGTTTACTTTAAATATTTAGCCTGAGTTTCTTCTTACCTGTTTTATTCTACTTACAATTATAGCCTATGTTAGTTTAGAAAGCATGCCTAGTTGACTTAAATTTCCTATTTGCTTAAGTTTCTTGATTGTACTACGTGAAGCATGTTAGGCTAAAACTACTTGTTGCCTTGTAATTTTCTTTGCACTCTATTCCGAATATCTTCTTGTTGTGGCTGCGTATTTACATTGGGACTACAGATGTGGGATTCCGGTAGCTCCCCCCCCCTCCCATTGTTTGTTTACTTTGGGACTGCGGGTTAGATTCCCGATAGATCCCCCTGCACATATTTACTTTGGGACTACGGGTTCGATTCCCGATAGATCCCCCTGCACATTGATAAATGGACTACAGGATGGTATGCCGGGAGATCCTTCGGAGATACACATATGATGGACTACAGGACGGTATCCCGGGAGATCCTTCGGTTATACATATTTACTTTGGGACTGCGGGTTCGATTCCCGATAGATCCCCCTGCACATTGATAGATGGACTAGGGGACGGTATCCCGGGAGATCCTTAGGTTATACACATATGATGGGCTATGGGACGGTATCCCGGGAGATCCACTGAACAGTTAAGAAAAGGACTACAGGACGGCATCCTAGGAGATCCTCATTGTTACCATTATTATTGAGTTGTTCATATTCTGTGTTTACTCTGTTCTTGTGTTTGTCATTTTCCTTGTTTGACCTGTCTTATTTCACTGTTGTATTCATTATTACTGTATGTTTTCATACTGTAAATCCCTATTATATTGTTTGACCTCAGTAGGGCCCTGAACTTCCTCGTCACTACCCGACCGAGGTTAGGCTTAGCACTCACTGAGTACCGTCGTGGTGTCCCCATGCCCTTTCCTGCGCATGTTTTTCATGTGCATATCCAGGTACCTCCACTCAGGCGCATTATCCCCGAGATTGAGAGATACAACAGAGACTTCGAGGTACATCTGCTGCGTCCGCAGACCAGGAGTCTCTATCTTATTCCAGCTTTTGTGAAAAGTTTATCATTCCTTACAGTTGTATAGACATTCTGGAGTTAGAGCAGTGTATTATTTTCTGTTAGCCTGTGGTTCCCGTGAGTTTCCGGGTTTTAGGGTGATGTTGTAGACTTCCGTATTATTTTGGGTGGTATATGCCATGCGGAATTTATTTACAGTCCTTCTTTTAGATTGTTTAGTTTTCCTTTACTTAATTATTTCCGCAAGTTATGTTGATATTCCGCATTGCTAGGCTTACATAGTTATAGGGACTAGGTGCCTTCACGACATGTTCACGGAGGGCGAACTAGGGTCGTGACATGAACATAGCAGAATTATACTCACTGATAGATTTAAAATCCTTTAGCCTTAAATGAGTCCAGTCATAACGTGCCCGTGGAAGAACGACCATATTCAGGTGGTCATATCTATCTTTCAAATTATTCCACAGTATGAATGGATCTTTAACAGTAAGATATTCCATTTTCAAGCCTTCATCAAGGTGATGGAGTAGGAATATCATGGCTTTGGCACGGTCTTGGTTTGATGCTTGATTTTTGTCCTTAATAGTGTCTGCCAGACCCATCGCATCAAGATGAATTTCAGCATCAAGCACCCAACACATGTAGCTTTTGCCTGATATATCCAGGGCTACAAATTCAAGTTTAGAAAGATTTGACATTATTTAGAAAAATAAAGTTCGTACCTTTGATACGTTCAAAGTATTTGTTCGAGATGGCAGAGTCTCGTGTTGATAACGTATTATAAAATAACGACTGTAAAGTAAATAAACTAAAGACAAGTGTAGAGAGAAACTAATATATTATTGAACTTTCAATCTGATGTACATAATGAACTGAAATCTCCTCTATTTATAGAAGAAAGGAAGCTGCATACAAGCTTCTGTGTAAGCTGCTTGTAATCTGCTACTGCAAGCTGCTGTGTAAGCTGCTTGTAAGCTGCTACTGTACCAGATGTAGATAATCTTCTTCCGGGAGTAATGTTTATCCATAACGGAGTACCAAAATGATAAGCTTCTTCAGGAGGCTTATTTCCAATAGAGTACTAAATAGATAAACATATTTACGGCAGTGTCCCATACGGATAAGCTTCTTCAGGAAGCTTATTTACAACAGGGTACTAAATGAACATCCATTATATAATATATATTTATAACAAAATCCAATTCATATTTGGATTTTCCTTAGAAGTCATTAATTAATATTTTGATAAAAAGAAAGTTCAAATCCCATAACAAATAGATTTCATATTGTAGACGTCTCTAATGGGTTTTACAATCCAATTTCAAATTGGATATTTTATTAATATTTATAAATGTCCTATACATAAATAAATATCGAGTATCCTATTGAAATTCTTGTCGATCGCTATGACGATCTCAGGTCAAATGAAATTCTTACATCACATTCTTCAAGAGAATATCCTATTGACAGTTTATGGTAATTCTAACCATTAGGAATTATCCAATGAGTCGGTTCAATGATCATCTATATGCACAATCTATCTATGTGATTTAGTTAATTATATCAACTAATCTTCATCCCATAAAGTCAATCACATAAATATTGGTCTAACCGGATTACTAATGACCAAATTATATAATAATCCAATGATCAAAAACAAATTTAGATTAAATTATAAGAAACTTCACTCTCATTATCATGATCTCCATCACAATGTCAAGTCTCAAAATTTAATTAAGGACCTTATCAAGTTAATCAAACAATTAATACAAACTATGATAAAAGAATATCAGATGCCATATATTTTATATCAAATAACATTCACAAAAATATGTTCAAATCATCAAATGTGAAATTGGATCTAGGACATATCTCCTACTCTCTCTGTTCTAGTTTATGTGAACATATTTCCTTTTTGGTCTATTCCAAAAAGAATGACAAATTTTTAAATTTTGTAACAATTTAGCTTAAACTTACAACTCTATCCTTAATGAGAATCTTTTATAACCATACAAATACATTAACCCTTTTTAAATCGTTTAGAATCATAAATTTATATATCTCTGACAATAGCCTTGACCAAGACTTCCACAACAATCGCAATTATGAAAGGAGTCGAAAAGTTAACTACTATAAGTTAACTTGATTTGTTTGAAGTTGGTAGTCAAAAATCAGCTATTAGAAGGAAAATGGAAATGGAAAAGAAACAGTATGAAGCTGCAGACGAGATTGAACTTGAAGACATTGAAAGTGGAGAACCCCTTCGAGCTAGGGGGGCATGTCGTCGTAAGAAAGACAACAATATTTGCCAGAAAAGGAGTGCAGAGAAATTACAAAGAAATGATTGGATAGAAAGGAAGAGGAATACATTAATGATTGTGGCTTCGCTAATTGCAACCATGGCTTTTCAAGCTGGTCTCAACCCTCCTAGTGGTGTTTGGCAAGATGACTCACGCGGTATTACTTACTTTTAGCTATATATAATAATGATTTCTTTTTCTCTAAGTTTCTCTTTCGCACCAACTTAGTCCAACTTCTTCATGAAAGTTTATAGAAGTATGACACGCCAAATGATATGAAGTAAACTACAATCTCCAGCTCAGCATATATGCCCCAAGTAATCTTCCTTACTCTTACTAGCTCTACCAATATTATTGACATGAACATAGACGGAGCCAAAATTTAAATCCTATCAGTTCAGGATTGTAATTATTTTAAGTTATTGGTTTGATAAGTTGTACATATTCAATGAATTTTTGTAAAACTAATAAATAAAATAGGGCAGGTCGGTGCACTAAGCTTCCGCTATGCGCAGGGCCCATGGAAAGGTCGGACCACAAGAGTCTATTGTAGACAACCTTACCTGACATTTTTAAGAAAGACTGTTTTCACAGTTCGAACTCGTGATTTTGCCTCCTGGTCACATGACGATAACTTTACCATTTATGCCAAGGTTCCCCTTCTTACCACTAATACAAGATTTAAACAAAAATTACTGATTCTACCGATTCTACACCCGGCACTCTGCCTCATGATAATATTTTCTTACAGATATTAATGTATAACCTCAACATATAGTAAGCTCTTCGGTGACGGCAGATAATTATTCAGCTGATTTTTCAGTGACAACAGATAATAATCCAATTGATTCTTCGACAAATTATTATTGTAGGTCAATACTGCACTCATTTTTTTTCCTTCTTAAATGCACTTGATATTTTAATGCAACACATTACCAGACAGAGGTTATTTAGTCTTCGGACAAAACTTAAAGAGAACAAAATTTTGTAAACCCCATCCCTAGCTGTCTCGGCCTCTCTCCCCCCTCACTCCCTTTCGATCTCTCCTTCTCCGTGCTCTCCCCAACACCATAGACAAAACTAAGAAAACATCATAAAACAGATATTCTTATCGGCGTTTGGTTTTTTATACTAGAAGGATATATACATACATACACACACACATATATAGAAAGACCCGAGTGAGGACGGTGGGTTGGGACTCGAACCATTTTCAGGTTATGATGGGGTTGCATCAGGGGTTGGCACTCAGTCCTTTTTTGTTTGCTTTGTTGATGGACGTACTGACGCACTAGATCCAAGGGAGGTGCCGTGGTGCATGCTATTTGCAGATGATATTGTATTGATTGACGAGATACGAGACGTTGTGAACGCGCAATTAGAGGTATGGAGGCATACCTTGGAATCTAAAGGTTTCAGGTTGAGCAGGATCAAGACAGAATACTTGGAGTGTAAGTTCAGTGGAAAGATTCAAGGAGGGGAAGGGGAGGTGAGGCTGGACTCGCAGGTCATCCCTAGGAGAGGGAGTTTTAAGTACCTTGGATCTATTATTCAGGGGATGGGGAGATTGATAAAGATGTCACACATTGTATTAGGGTGGGATGGATGAAATGTCCGGTGTTTTGTGTGACAAGAAGGGTCAACCGAAACTTACACTACTAAAAAACGGTCAATTTCCGACCGCAATTTCCGACAGAAAAAAGTAGTCGGAAATTTCTGACGGAATCGGTCGGAGAATAAATATAAAAAAAAAATTTAATTTTTAATACTAGTTGCGACTAATATTCCGTCTAAATCTGTCGTAAATTTTGGCGGAAAATTCCGCATCACTATTAGCGACCAATTCGGTCGGAAATTTTAAAAAAAAAAAATAAAAGAGCGACGGATTCGGTCGAAAATATTTAGTAAAACAAGGTAGGCTGGTTTGACCAAATTACCGACCGAATCAGTCAGAAATTCTTTTTAAAAACCCTAGCAGCTACCATCTTTCTTTCCTTTTCCCTCTTTTCTTCCTTCTCTTTTCTCGCTCTTAGTCAAACTCCCCACCTAAACCCGCCGCTGCCACGAACCACCGCCACTCGCCGGCGCCGTTGAAGCTCCGTCAAGACCCTCCATTACCAGGTAAGCTTCCCTCGTCTGAAACCATAACTTTTTTAGTGTTTTCCATGAATTTTTGTAGTATTTTCTAGTATCTGTATCAATGTCGATAAAAAAACCCTTTGATTGCCTACCTTTAGTGAATGGCCACTCACGCGACTGAATATTTGAATTGAAATTGTACATAGGTGGAAGGTCGTTTTCGGCTCATCACTAGGATGCTTCATCAGATCAATTTGTTGTGGCACTAATAGAAGTTAGTGTGATTTTATAGTTAGAAAATTTTGTTTGAGATTTTCCTGCAATAATACTATAAGTTAGATGATATTCTGTGATATTGCCCTTTGTCCTGCAATAATACTATTGTAAATGACAAGTTCACATGAACTGGATTTTGCAATAATTTCAATAATTGGCCACATCTGTATGAATCATCTTTCGTAGTAATTTTTTTTAGTGATGTTACAGTAGTGTGACAAGTTGGAACCAGTAGTTAAGGCATTAGTTAAGAAATAATGACAAGTTGTAATTTAGCAGATTAAAGGCATTATTTAAGAAAGAATGGAAAGAGATGGTCACAATTTAATCTCAAGTTGTAACTAAGAGCTCATGAATAATTGCAGATCCAGAAAAAGATGGAATGTGATATTCTTTTATGACAGCGAGAGGTACTCTTTGGTACAAACATATATTTTAAAAGAATATCAATTTACATATAATTTAAGTTAATAATAATGCACCCGCAATCAGCTGTAATAGATTTNTTGGGAACTATTAAAATAGAACCAATGAGGTATCCTCCCACCCCCCAAGGAACCAAGGAAAAGAACCATTTGGTCTACACAAACTTGGAGTGACTAGATGGGTGTTTATCTGGATTTTCTTTTGCGTTCTTGTTTTGTCTTTAAGGATTTTAATGTGACCTATTTTAATGGAGAGACTCACCATTATTTAGTGATTCAGTCAATGAGTAGTTGTTTTTGTGTTGATTTTTGTTGTTGTTTCTTATAGATCTTTTGTAATTCCAAAAATACCAAAACTTCAGTCCAAGACCTTATATGAACTCTTGAATTTGCATTTCCTAGCTCATGAAAATACTTTCTGAAAAGC
>ML340092.1:0-46030 GCA_005239505.1 Nicotiana paniculata
CATTAAACACCTAAAATGCACGGTATATAATGCTAAAAATCATGAATTCTAGCCACGCATCACCGGGTCCGCACCTCGGAACTCGACAAAGTTTACAAAATCCGATTACCCATCCCGATATGAGTTCAACCATACAAAATCTATCTAATTCCGATATCATTTGATCCCTCAAATCATGATTTTTCAATTTAGGAATTTTCTTCCAAAACCCATAATTTTCCCAACTCAAAATACAAATTATATGATAAAAACAAGAACTAATTGATGGAATATGTTTAATCCTAGTTGAAGAACACGTACCCATTCGAGTTGTGTGAAAAAACCTCAAAGAATCGCCAAGAAGCGAGCTCTAGAAGTCAAAATATGATAAAATTGGTGAAACCCTCGGTTTTGGATTATATTTTGCCTGCCCAGATACTTGAGCATTGCGATCGTGGACCAAAGGATGCGATCGCATAGAAGAAGAAATGTTGCTGGCCAAAAAGGTGCTATGCAATCGCATAGAAGGAAAATATGGCTAATGTCCAATTTGCACTATGCGTTCGCGAGACACTTCGTGCAATCGCATAGAAGGAATTATCTACTGCCCAAAGCTACACCATACGATCACGAAGCAGGGGATGCGATCGCATTGAAGGAATAATTTGATGCCCAAATGAAAGAACAATGCGAACGCGTACTAAGGAATGCGAACGCGTAGAAGAAAAACTTGGGCGGTTCGATAGGGCACTATGGGATTGCGGCTATGACTATGCAATCGCATAGAAGGAAAAATAGCATGCGGAATTGACACTATGTGATCGCGGCTAAGCCTATGCGATCGCATATAAGGAAAGACAACAAACATAACCACAATATTTTTTGAAAGAAATTGACCCGAACCCCATCCGAAACACACTCGAGGTCCCCGGGACCCCGTCCAACCACTCACACAAGTCATATAACCTAACACGTAATCGCTCGAGGTTTCAAATAACATAAAACAACACCAAAACGACGAATCAAACCAAAAATCAAACTTATGAATTTTTAATCTTTAAATATCGAAACTCGTGCTGAAACCTATCAATTCAACCCAGAATGACGCCAAATTTTGCAGACGAGTCATAAATAACACAACGGACCTACAGCCATTCCCGAAATTCCATTCCGAGCCTGATATCAAAATTTCACCTATCGGCCGAAATCGCCGAAATTCTAACTTTGGCCAAATTACCTCAAATTACTCTACGGACCTCCAAAACCAATTCCGGATGCGCACCTAAGTCCAAAATCATCATACGAAGTTGTTGGCATCACCCAAAACTCATTCCGATGCCGTTTACTCAAAAGTCAAACCTCTGGTCAACTTCCATCACTTAAGCTTCAAAAATTGAAATTTCTCTTCCAATTCGACTCCGGATCATCCCGTAACTGAATGCAACCACGCGCGCAAGTCGATATACACAATGTGAAGCTGTTCAAGACCTTATGCCACCAAACGGATCTTAAATTCTCAAAATGACCGTTCGGGTCGTTACATTCTCCCCCTCTTAAAACAAACGTTCGTCCTCGAACGTGCCAAGATTCACCTCGAACTCATCCAATCACTGATTGCACACTTCCAACACACACCCGCGGGTGATCCCACATCACCCCAACCTACATAAGCCTTATGACGCCATCACAACTGCAATTTAGCCTTCCTATCATCACTGATAAGCCTCATACCCCAATTTCTCACCTTCTACTCAGTTCCAAAAGACCCGATTCTAAATTCGTATCCGGCATTAGCCTCAACCAGCTGCATTAACTCATGACTATACCCATAAGGTACGACCACACACTATAGCAAATCATACATGGGCTCACAATAACACTTTTGATCACAATAGCTGCCCGAAATCAACTCAGCATTGCAATTAGCCTCACATCTGAAAGAACTCTGTTTCCAAGTCTCATAATACTGATGATGATACAATAAACACGAAGACCTCATTATTAGACACCCGAATCACCGAGTCACAACTAACACCACAGGGCACACATCCCGCAAGCTAAACTAAATAAGCACATAATGAAATGACTGAATATGAAAATAGAAAAATATAAAGGAACTATCAAACAAGCCCATAGGCACAACTCTCTATCAATACTGACTTATAAAAGCGATATAACAAGGAAGAAGCAAAGCATATGAACAAATCACAAGGATTCCATACTGATAAAATTTCCATCGCGGTACTCAGCCCGGTCCAAACATATTGAATCACAAATATCACGGGGACCTCGCCCTCAGATCTATATCACATGCCGAATATATATCATACCAATTGAAATCTCTCGCTAACTCATCTCGGCTAACAAAATCATAACGCTCACTTAACTCACATCTCAATGGAGTATCAAATCACAGCTCGTAAATAAAATACTTGGGAAAAATCACATAAAGTCTCACCATGATGAAAAACAAGGACTCACTTCTAGTCTCACCCCTCTAATTGATGAATAAACAACGATAGACACGAGTTACCACTCACAGAATCTCCCAACGGGAGCAAGCATGAAGAAAATAGAGTGCAAAACATGAAACTCACTTATCAATAAGGCAAGAAATAAGTGAAACTCGTCCCGACCAGCAGAACTATAATGAAATACAAATGGTGCCCCTTTGTAACACATCAAAATATACCAGTATGATAATATCTTAGCAGAACGGCCTTCAGCCTACTATATGAAACACATCAATGGGCAGGGCCTCCCCTCTTGGGCACCTTCTACTCACCTGAATACCCCTGTTGTGATACAACTGCCTGGATCCTGGAATAACCTCTCACCCTGTGACCGATATCTCCATACTCAAAATAACCACTCTGCCGATGTGGCTGTGGAAACTGCGCAATGTGAGTATTCTGAAACCGATGAGTACCTGAAGCCCCATGCAAAACTGGTAATACAACTGAACCAGATGACCCAAAAAAACCTCTACCGTGCTGTACATTGACTCCATAATAAGGACTAGTAGATTTCTCCGGTCTACGAGGCCTTCTTTCCTCCCTGAACTCTCTCTCCTGATCTCGTCTGCCCTCTCGCTCCCGGTCCCAGGTGCTCTCTAACCGCGACCGACCCTTACTACCTGCTGAACAAGGCATCCGACTCTAACTCCCGAGTCCTGCTGAACCGAATATCATGCTTGAGTCCCGTAATGAATCTACGAACTCGCTTCCCAACTGAAACAACCAATTGAGGAGAATATCTGGCCAACTCACCGAATTCGACATAGTGCTTCAACACTGACATAGTGCCCTGATGCAACTACTCAAACTCTGCGCGCCATGCATCCCGAGGGACTGGGGTGAAAACTCCCTCAAAACATCTCTGAAACCTGAATCCATGCAAGTGAAGCTGACTCGGCCGGGCTACCCCAACTCATATGCCCGCCACCGCTGACAAACCGCTCCTCTGAGCTGAGACGTTACAAAAACAACCCCGCTCGCCTCCACAATACCTGTAGTCTGAAGAATGTGGTGATGCTCCTCCAAGAAACCCTGGGTATCATCTGTCGCCATTCCACTGAAATATAGGGGGGTGGTACTTCTGGTACTTCCCAAGTCCAAGGTTTTCTTCCTCCGATGCTGCTGCCCTAACCACGGGCTGAACTGAAACCACATGTTGTGCTTCCATGACACTTGGAACCTGACCAATCATGATCTCGCTGCTCTGGAGTGTAGATGGTGGGAGTTCAAACTCCTCCCCTAATTTGTGAAGTAGCTGGTACACCTGGGATCAATCCGATCCTCCGACTGGGACTATTGGCGGTTCCTTTACGGCTGCTCTGGTAGATGTTTCAACTGCGGCACGTGCTTCTTGTTGACCTCTGCCTCTGCCCCTAGATACCTTTACTCCAGGGGTAATATTATCAGGAATCGCATCTCGTGTTCTCACCATCAACGAGAGAATGGAACGGTGATTTAAAACTTCAAGATCAATGAACTCGTATGATAGGAATGAAGGAAGTGAAATTGTCCTAATAGTTCTGTAGCCTCTGAAGATAAGTACAGATGTCTCCATACCAATCCGCAAGACCTACCAAACTCGCTTATGACTCGTAGCACCTATGAACCTAGAGCTATGATACCAACTGTCACGACCCAATTTTCCCCTCTGTTGGGAATCATGATGGCACCTAGTCTTAGGGACTAGGTAAGCCTAATATTAAATAAACATAAATCATAATATCAAACTTTTAAATGCTTTTTGAAATAACTATCTATGCATTGAACATCTTCCCAAAATCCGGCGAGTACAAGTCATAAGCTTTAAGGAATTTACACTAAAATCTCTAATTACCACTGTTCGGGATAAATACAACAGTGTATGAACAAATATAAGAAGGTGACTCCGAAACCGCGAATGCTGAAGCGGTTTTAACTTGAGTATCCACTATAGCAACCGCGCTGCTAAGAATCACTCGGTCGGCGATGCGAAAACTTGGAATCTAAACAAAAATGTGCAGAAGAGTAGTATGAGCACACCACAGCGGTGCCCAGTAAGTATCAAGACTAACCTCGGTGAAGTAGTGACGAGGACTAGTCAAGACACCTACTGGTCTAATAAAACAAACAGGCATAAATATAGAAAATGACGGAATATGACATCTGCATAAATATTACACAATATAATTAACTACATAACAATGCAATGCGGGAGGAAAAACAACAATGAATCGACGGAATGTCATAATATTACACAGAAGGATGGACGGGAACACAGCCAAAAACCGAAACCCACAATACACTAAGAAAATGTAGTAACTCAGCACTCGATAATCTCCACCTCAGACCTTAGCCAACAACAAAATTTATATTGAAAACTTTAAAGTATAACCCTTTTTTTATAGAGAACTTCTTTTGAAAGAGACTTTCTCCGAATACGTATATATATACTTCACAGAAGGAAAGTATTTAAATGTAATTTCTTCAAGATACGCGTTTTTAAAATATACTTTCCCAATAAATGTATTTCGAACTTAACTTCCAATAGAACAAGTGTACGGCATCACCCTTCGTGCTTTTACTCTCTTCCTTCCCATAGAAATTGTTGATACGGCACGTAAATTAAGCAAGTAAAATACATAGACAGTGCAACAACGATTGAGATAAAAGTCACGTACAGGGCACTAAAAATAAGTCACACCAAATATGTAAGTACAACAATAACAACTCAAGGTAAAGGCACAATGTATACACGGGGAAAAGATATCACATCACAGTGCATGCCCCTCGTCCTCACCTGCACGGAAACACCCTTCGTGCCATGAACTCACAATAATATGGCCCGACATCATCCTTCGTGCATTAGCACTCACTCACAGTATCACGCACGACATCACCCTTCGTGCTTTTACTCTTAATAATATGGAACGACATCACCCTTCGTGCTTTTAATTTTAATAATATGGCACGAAATTACCCTTCGTGCTTTACACTCTTTCCTCACGCAAACAAATGAGTATAAACAATGGCACGACATCATCCTTCGTGCTTTACACTCTTTCCTCACACAAAAAAATGAATATAAACAATGGAACGACATCACCCTTCGTGCTTTACACTCTTTCCTCACACAAGCAAATGAATATAAACAATGGCACGACATCACCCTTCGTGCATTACACTCTTTCCTCACATGATAATGTAAATGAAATGGCACGGCATCACCCTTCGTTCTTTAAACTCTTTCTCACCCAAACAAATGAAATGATAGCATTCCGACAAGGGAATCAACATCATAAACAACAACAAAAACCATACTATCCCGGCAAGGGAGTCAACAATGAAAATAATATCATCAACAACATGAACAATAATATAAACCATACTGTCCCGGCAAGGGAGTCAACAATGAAAATAATATCATCCTGGCAAGGGAAAACAACTATAACCAATCTTACTTAATTAACTAGATTCACAGAAAAAATCCCAACTTGAATCAATGCTCCGCAATAGGAAATGCCAAGAAAATACCATCAACATGTATAATCATCAAGTTAAGCCTAAGTAGTGCTTAATGAAATATCATATCAATCACAATATACGACCCACAGGCATGCTTGACACCAACATATGAATACTCCAATACTACTAAACAATTACAATGTGAGATAATACAAATTTTAGCTAAGTAGGCAATTTATGAAGAAAGATATAGCATAATGATAGAAGAGGTAAAATCTTCAGCTAATTCAATTAAGATCAAATAAACAACAAAGGAATCTGAAAGCAAGTAATTCTAATTTAAGCAGGAAAAGATGAAATTAGCAATCAAGAACGCAGTCATAGTAATTACAACTTCATACACAAGTAGTATAAGGACCTAAGAATCCTAAAAGGGCCAACCTATTTGCAAATAAGTCCGAGTACGCACTCGTAACCTCGCGTACACGGGCTACAATCAACATAGAAGACTCAATCCTAAGGGGTAGTTCCTCCCCCCCCCCAAGGTTAGGCAAGATACTTACCTCAAAGACGACAACCTGGTACTCTAAAATGGACTTCTCGGGCGAAAAGACCTCCGGACGGCTCAAAATCGACTGAAAAAACTTCAAAATACACATAAAACGTATAAGGAACTATTCTGAATAATAAAGTTTCAATCTTTACAAAAATATAAAAATCGGCCAAAAAGTCGACCCCCGGGCCCGCATCTCGGAACTTGACAAATTTTACAAAATCCGATTACCAATCCCGATACGAGTTCAACCATACAAAAATTATCTAATTCCGATATCATTTGGTCCCTCAAATCATTATTTTTTAATTTAGGAATTTTCTTTCAAAACCCACAATTTTTCCAACTCAAAACATAAATTATATGATAAAAACAAGAACTAATTCATGGAATATTTTTAATCCTAGTTGAAGAAACTTACCCATTCGAATTGTTTGAAAAACCCTCAAAGAATTTCCAAGAACCGAGCTCTAGAAGTCAAAATATGATAAAAATGGTGAAACCCTCGGTTTTTGATTATATTCTGCCTGCCCAGATACTTGAGCATTGTGATCGCGGACCAAAGGATGTGATCGCATAGAAGAAGAAATGTTGCTGGCCAAAAAGGTGCTATGCGATCGCGAAGGTACGAATGCGATCGCATAGAAGGAAAATATGGCTAATGTCCAATTTGCACTATGTGTTCGCGAGACACTTCGTGCGATCGCATAGAAGGAATTATCTACTGCCCAAAGCTACACCATGCGATCGCGAATTAGGGGATGCAATCGCATTGAAGGAATAATTTGATGCCCAAATGAAAGAACAATACGAACGCGTACTGAGGAATGCGAACGTGTAGAAGAAAAACTTGGGTGGTTCGATAGGGCACTATGCGATCGTGGCTATGCCTATGCGATCACATAGAAGGAAAAACAGCATGCGGAATTTTCACTATGCAATCGCATATAAGGAAAGACAGCAGACAAAACAACAACCTTTTTTTGAAAGAAATTGATCCAAATCCCATCTGAAACACACCCGAAGTCCTCGGGACCCCGTCCAACCACTCACACAAGTCATATAACCTAACACGTACTTGTTCGAGGTTTCAAATAACATAAAACAACACCAAAACAACGAATTAAACCAAAAATCAAACTTATGAATTTTCAAATCTTCAAATATCGAAACTCATGCCGAAACCTATCAATTCAACCCGGAATGACGCCAAATTTTGCAGAGGAGTCACAAATAACACGACGGACCTACATCCATTCCCGGAATTCCATTCCAAAATCGATATCAAAATTTCACCTATCGGCCGAAATCGCCGAAATTCTAACTTTCGCCAATTTACCTCAAATTACTCTACGGACCTCCAAAATCAATTCCGAGTGCGCGCCTATGTCCAAAATCATCATACGAAGCTGTTGGCATCACCCAAAACTCATTCCGAGGCCGTTTACTTAAAAGTCAAACCTCCGATCAACTTCTATTACTAAGCTTCAAAAATTGAAATTTCTCTTCCAATTCGACTCCGGATCATCCGGTAACTGAATGCAACCATACACGCAGGTCGATATACACAATGTGAAGCTGTTCAAGACCTTACGCCACCGAACAGAGCTGAAATTCTTAAAACAACCAATCCGGTCGTTACACTCGCCCTCGAGCAATGAAACTCTCAACTATACCCCAACAACGTACACATCAACTATGGAGGAGCAATTCAATTTTTCAATCATACACTCTAGCTTTGACTATGGTCGATACTAGCAATAAAGCATGAACATATCACATTCTTCCCATTTTACACATGCCCAAGTATAAGTATTTCAATTCAACCAATTCAAACAACCTACCCATAACCACCCTACCTCAAGAGCCGCCTTGTTACCGATAAGCACCATCAACTCTCTAGCACTCACCCAACAAGAAAAATTAACAACATTACTAATTCGTCATGAGATCAAGTGCCCTCACCAACAAACAAGAGAGTGAATATAGAAATAGTCCAAACATTCAAATATAAATTTGAACATAAATTAAGGACATCACACAACTGAACAAAATTCGCTCACTCTCACAAATAAATTCGTGTTCATCTCGTGGTCATACCATAAGCTTGCCATAGTGTACATCTCTTCTAATCTAAGCTAGACAAATCTAGGATCAATTAGGACTTTATTACACCTTATGGGCCCTTCTATGATTCCACTCGAAAGCTACTTCCAATCTCTCACCTTACTACTTTTAGCGACAAAGTGCCTTCAAAGGTAAAGGTTCAACAAGCTCAAGTAACGAACAAAATCAGGATACAACTTGTAATGTGTGTGCCAAGGAAAAGGTCTATAGGCTCAAAGTGGCTAGCAACGGAATTTATTTTACTTTGTAAGTGACAAGCACATCTATGATCCAGCAAAAAATGTCTACGTCATCTCTTAGACTAGCATAACTTAATGATTTTGCTTCAAACAACACACAGAGCAAGTTCTAGACTACACAAGATAGCACAGAATAACACAAATTCTTACATACACATTGCACATGACTCAATCATGACGGTTCTTTTCAACTCTCAAGTCAAGCAAATACATATAGTTGAGAATTTTTAAGCAATAATGCACTAGATAACATACAAGTCAAACAACTGAGAATAGGCATCACATGCTAGGCTATTTATTTTACTTAGGCATCACATTTCAAGTCAAATATAACAGGAAGACAGAGCGCATGCCATAGCCTAATGTGCCAGTACCAAACATGTCAACAGGTATCTTAGAGAAACTCATATTTCTTCTTATCCTACTCCTAAAAAGTTAAAAGCAAAATACCTAGTTCAAGCTACACCCTTAGAAAAGAACCGGTGCCCAAATAAAAACCAAGGGATACTCTCTTTTTGGTGTTTTTAATCGGACCTTAACCCCTCAAGAAAGATGTCCAAGAGGTCCATCGTCGGAAAAAGTCCGAGCTTTTTCTACTCTCTCTGTTTCAATTTAGATGAGGTAGTTTGACTCGGCACGGAGTTTAAGAAAAAATACTTTTGAAACTCTTGGTCTTAAAAGCTTAAGGAGTAAAAGCTTTGTGGAGACATGACATTTGTATGGTTATAGAAGCTTTTCATTGAGGGTAAACTGAGTAAAATAAAGAGTTTAAAGTTGAGTTATTTTCAATTGTATAATGTGTCATTCTTTTTGGAACTGACTAATAAGGAAAGTGTGTCATCTAAATTGAAACAGAGGGAGTAATTTTTTTCTGAATAAGTCTATTACTCTAAATGAGACTATTACTAACTACGGGTTCTAAAAAGAAAACTAATGAGAAAGAAATTTTTTATACAACTACACTCAGAAAGTAATTCCCCCACCCCATACTTATATAATGCATAGTCCTCGATGCATAGATCACAAAGATATATATTAAAACAAGGATGAAACATACTCCTTGAGACCCTCTAGGGCCTAGCTAGCAACATGATTCTCAATATTAAGAGTCGGGATGACCCCACACTTAAGCTTAAACAATCTCTTCAACTTCAACTTCGAGTACTCAGACTTCCCCTAATCTGCAAAACAAAAACAAACAAAAAATGACACTATAAAAATAAAAATAAACTACAGGCTGGGTTGCCTCTTAACAAGCGTCTTATTTATAGTCGTGACACAACTCTGCTACTCTACTCAGGTTGGACGCTTTCATTTCCTCCTATTTCCCTAGAGTTTTGCCTTCTTGTGCGCTCTCGGAGGATCTCCTCTTTCCTCTCTGACCCTTTTCTCTTTTACATTTACACATTCAATTCTCAACACCATTTCTTCTAACTTTTTTTTATTTTCTATGCCACTAGTCTCCATATAAGGACCTTGCTCTATCAACTTCGATTCTACCAAGAGATCATGCACAAAATCATCATAATGCTTCGGAAGGTTAAGCGCCTTATACACATTAAATGCGATTTCTTCATCATGCAATCTCATCTTTAGCTTGCCCTCCCTCACATTAATAAGTGCCACTCCAGTGGCCAAGAATGGTCTCCCCAAAATAATTGGAATCTCCTCATCGAACATGTAGTCAAGAATAATGAAATCTATAGGAAAGATGAACTTCCCTACTCATACCAGCACATCTTCAGTAATTCCTTCAGGCATTACTAATGACCGATCTTTAAGCTGTAGAGTTACAGTTGTATGCATGGGGGCTCCGAGATCGAGCTGCTTGAACACTGATAAAGGTATCAAATTAATGCTTTCTCCTAGATCGCACAAGGCTCTACCAACCTCGTGTTTTCCGATCGTCAAAGGAATTATGAAACAACCTGGATCCTTCAACTTTGGCGATGCCTTACTCTGTACTCTAGCACTACACTCCTCAGTAAGTGAAATTGTTTCAAACTTTATCAACATTCTTTTATTGGCCACAATGTCTCTCGGGTACTTGGCATATTTAGGAAATTCTTGCAGCACTTCTACCAAAGGTAGATTCACATGCACCTGGATCAAGATATGTAAGAACTTATTGTACTTGGAATCATCTTTCGATTTTTGCAACCTTTGAGAAAACGGTGGTGGTGGCCTTACCTCTACCTCTTGACTGTGTTCATCATCCTTCTTTTTGGCTTCTTTTACTAGCTTAGGAACCAACTCCCTTTCAGATATATGCTTTTGAGAAGGAGGATCCTCCAGTTCTCTCCCACTTCTCAAATTAATTACTTGTACGTGTTCTATGGGATTCTTCTCAGTGTCACTTAGAAGTGCTCTGGTAGGTCGGGTATTTTGTTGTGCAGCTAACTGCCCAATCTGCCTTTCTAAATTTTGATAATCGGTCCTCGGTTGTTGGTTGTCTGTTCGAAGTTGCTTGTGGTCAGTTAACAAATTTTTCAACATATCATTGGTGCTTTCTTCTACCTGTTGTGGTAGCCGTTGGGGCTGATTGTAGTTTCCTTGAGGTCTATATTGATTTTGTGTAGCCTGGTTTCCACCCCATGAGAAATTCGGGTGATTCCTCCAGTTGGGATTATATGTGTTCCCATATTGTGCATTTTGGTCCTTGGACCTCTACCTTGTTGGTCCACGTAATAAATAGATACGGTATTCACTGGACATTGGTCACAACATATGGGTATCCTCTGTACCTGTTGCATTTGATGCCCTTGACCCCTTGCCATCTTAACCACATGATTGGTTAGGTTAGAAATTTCTGCTCGCATGGTTGACATCTTATCTAGTTCAAGTGTATTCGTTGCTTTCTGTTTTATCATACATCTTGTTTCACCCTCACCTTGCCAGTTATGATCGTTTGCAATGAAATTGTACTGCAGCATCTGAATCTCATTGTATGGATTTTTCATGCAACTTCCTCCGAAAGCTGAGTCTAGGTTTAATTTGGAGGTCTCGTCTAATCCATCCACAAAAGTATGTCCCAACGCCTCATCAGTCTAACAATGATGTGGGCAGTCTTTGAGTAGTTTCTTGTATCTTTCCCAAGCTTGGCGAAGAGTCTCACCATATCGTTGTTGAAACCCAAGAATCTTGCTCCCCAGCAACCTTGTTTTCTTTGTGGGAAAAAACTTGATTATGAATTTTCGTGCTATATTATCCCAAGTGTGGGTTGAGTTTACGAGCTCTTGGTTTAACCATTCCTTTGCTTCCCCCATATGAGAAAAGGGAAAAAAGTCAGTTTGACATAGTTCTTGGAGACGTTCAGATAGTTATATGTATTTGTGATCTCCAAAAAAATGTGTATATGCCTTTGTGGATCTTCACTTGATAAAACCACAAATAGCCTTATGGATTGAATCAGTTTCACCATGTACTGTTTCAGCTCGAAGTACCCAGTTATATTAGGCTTCACGATAGCCGGAGTCATGTTCACAAGATTAGGCCTTGTGGCCTCAATCACCGGTGTATCATCATTCTCTTCCATCTCGATTGACTATGGTTAGAATACAATGCGCAACTCTGCAGTTCTTGCTCTTACTTCTGCCTCCCTTCTTAACCTGTGAAAGAGTCTTTCAGGTTCACGATCAAAAGGCGAAAGATCGTTCAAACTGTTACTAATTCTAAGCATTCAATGTGAACACCTGTAGAGTCAGAAACATTAAAACAAATTAAATCTCGAACAAAAACAATAAAAGATTAATTCAGACAAGTAGCTAATTTCTAGCACCAAAAACTTGTTGGATCCAAATGCACACGCAAGTATACACAATCGATAAGTAATAAAGTGATGAGAAAGTATCGTTCCCACGAGGATTTATGATCAACTATTATCTAAACTATTTATAAATTTAATGCTCAAGTGGTTGTGAAGAAATTGATTGTGGCTTTTGTAACTAAATTATAACGAAACTAATAAGCAAACAAGAAAATACGATCGCAAGTAGATCAAACAAACACTTAGAAATAATTCAATTAGATGGGAATATTTCAGGGTTATGGGATTAACGCCTCTCCTATTGTGTTTTTCCGGTTGACGTAATCACTTGACTTATCTAATATGTTGATTAGCAAGGTTTATTATGCTCGTGAAGTTCTTTCGATGCTTCGCTCGCCTATTCAAGCCAACCTAAGACTATAAGTCTATAGAATAAAATCTACAACAATGCATGTATATTTCCTACAAAAAATAATCAAGTAAGGCAACTAGAATATGTCTACTCAATCGAGAATCTATTCTCCGATGCCCGGATTCAAGAACTTACTCTACTCAATCTTATATACAATCTATAAGTCCCATTTCTAGTTCAACTATAAAATTGTAGATAGTACTTTATTGTTAGCTACACAATAAAATAACTAAGTGTAAGATTGAATAAACAAATTAATATGATAGAGTCAAGCAACACAATCAACCATCAAATTACAATAGTCAATAATAACCCATAACCCCAGAATTATGAAGTTTTTAGCCACTCATGTTCATGATAATAATTAAAGATTATTTTTAAACATAAAAGCAATGAATACAAGATGAAGGATGAAAGAATATATGAATTTCGTGCTCCCGAGTATTCTGTGTTTGTGTTTTTCTCTCAAAGTGGAGTCTCCCTCCAAAATAGGTTTAGACTTGCATTTATACGAGTTGAGGCGTCTTGGGTCGAAATAACCTTGTCCTGGGCGAAGTAGGACAATTTCCCCTTACCCAGTGCCCAGGGTAGCGTAGGGCGCTAAGCCTGGCCCTGGGAATTTTGCTGCTTCTGGAATTTGCGCCACAGGTAGCACCCCACACTAACATGTTTGCTACCCTATCCATTTTTCTCCTTTTGTTCTCTTTTTACTTTACGTCGTGCACTATCGTCCCACATTACCTCTGAGTGACTCCTAGACATAAAAATTCCATGAATTAGAATAAATTATTATATTACACATCCAAAATCTACGAAACATGAGCAAAATGCGAGGCAATATGCATATAAATATGCATACTTGTGATGACCCAATAGGTTATTTATAGATTTAACCCTTAATTCTGTGTTTTGAAACCTTAAATAGCTCTGTTTAGACTTCCTTGATTTGTGTGCGCATTCCGTGACTTTTTTCGGTAGGTTTTTATGTGAAAAGTTGACTAAAATGTGAAATTGTTCCTTAAAACTAATCTGAGTTGACTTCAGTCAATATTTTGGGCAAATGGACTCGAATCACTTATTTGACGGTCCCGGTAGGTCCATATCGTGATTTGGGACTTGGGCGTATGTCCAGAATGGAATACGGAAGTCCCTAGCATGAGTTATCAATTTTTTTTTGAAAATTTGAAGTTTAAAGGTTTAAAGAAATTTCAAGTTTGATCGTATTTTGACTTTATTGCTACTGGGTCCGGATTTAGTTCCAAAACATGGTATAGTTCATTACTGTATTTATGACTTGTCTGCAAAATCTGGTGCGAAACAAAGTTGATTTGACGTGATTCGGACGTCCGGTTGAAAAGTTTCATGTTCTTAAGTTCCATTAAAAAATTTCCTTCATTTTGGTGTCTGATTGGTAGTTCTAGGTGTTATTTCGTTGTCTTTATCGCGCGAGCAAGCGAGCGAGTTCGTTTGAGGTTTTTGAACTTATGTGCATGTTTGGTTTGGAGCCCCGAGGACTCGGGTGAGTTTCGAATACGCTACGAGTGTTTTGAACTTAAGGAAATTTCTCATTTTGGCTTCTGCTGGTTTCTGGTGCATGCTTCTTCACAATCGTGAAGATACTCCCGCAATCACGACGAGTTGTTGGACTGCGATGGATTTTCTTAATTGCGAACGGGATAACTGGGTCGTAAATAAGGAGCGATAAGCGATTTACCCTTCACGGCCAACTTCTCAGGAACGTGTAGGAGTTGGACCTGGGAAGGGGGACTAGTGTTTTACTCTACGCGAACGCGAGCATTGGATCACGAACGTGAAGCCATGGGGGGAGAAGCCTTCGCAAACGCGTACGCAAATCGTACCTTAAAACTCATCCGAGTTGACTTTGATCAACGTTTTGAGTAAACAGAACCCAACTAGTGATTTGACGATCCCAGTGGGCCCGTATAGTGATTTGGTACTTGTGCGTATGCCCGGAATCAAATTCGGAAGTCCCTAGCATGAATTATCGTAATTTGTTGAAAAATTGAAGTTTAAAGGTTTAAAGAAATTTCAAGTTTAACCGTAGTTTGAGTTTAATGCTATTGGGTCCGGATTCGGGTTTTGGAACTTGTTATAAGTTCATTATTGTATTTATGACTTGTTTGCAAAATTTGGTGCAAAACGGAGTTGATTTGACGTGATTCGGACGTCCGGTTGAAAAGTTCATGTTCTTAAGTTTCATTGAAAAATTTCCTTCGTTTTGGTGTCCAATTCATAGTTCTACGTATTATTTTTTTGTTTTGATCGCGTGAGCGAGTTCTTATAAGATTTTTGGACTTGTGTGCATGTTTGGTTTTGAGCCCTAAGGGCTTGGGTAAGTTTCGGATAGGCTACGGGTGTTTTGAACTTAAGGAAAATTTCTGATTTTGGCTTCTACTGGTTTCTGGCGCGTGCTTCTTCGCGATCACGAAGATACTCCCACGATCGCGAATATACTCCCACAATCGCGAAGAGTTGTTGGGACTGGGGTGGATTTTCTTGATTGCGAAGCGATAATTGCATCGCGAATGCGGAACGATGGGGGATTTACCTTCGCGAACGCAACCAACTTCTCACGAACGCGTAGGGGCTTGACCTTGGAAGGGGGATCAGTGTTTTACTCTACGGGAACACGGTCATTGGCTCATGAACGCGAAGTCCTGGGGGGATCGGCCTTCACGAACGCGTAGTCCATTTGGGCCGTTGTGTATCGCGATCGCGGTAGGCCCTCCGCGAATGCAAAGAAGGCCTGACACCCAGACCGATTTTCCACCATCTTTTCATTAGATCTCGGCTTAGAGGCGATTTGGAACAGAAATTTCATCATCCTTTTATAGGTTAGTATACTTTAACATAATTTCCTCCATTTCCATCATCATCCATTAATTGACTTCCCTAGCATTATTTGATGTTATTGAGTCAATTTTGGTTAGATTCGATTGGTTTGGAGATGGATTCTAGGGGAAAGGCCCCAGTAGAGATCTGAGTTGATTGTGGAGTGAGGTAAGTGTTGGGTTTAACCTTGATTTGAGGGAATTAGGAACCTTTGAGCTATGTGTTATGTCAAATTTGTGTGTAACGGCGTATATGCGAGGTGACTAGTGCATAAACACCATCAAAATACTTATTTCCCTGCTTTTTCCATTACATTAATTATTTCATTCCATGTATTAACTATTACATGCTTTAAATGCTTCCTATGCCTTTATTTTCTACTTGTCATTTATTATTCTCGTGTTAAAATGTCAGATTCTTTCTTGCTTCCATGATTTACTGTACTTGCCTTAATTGACTTACTTGCACCCTTTAGTTCTCATTTATCTGACTTGTCTTACTTCCTAGTACTAATTATAGTGAATTATTAATTTGAGACGAGATTTCCTTTCTAGTTCTGCTTCATATCTGTTAAACGTAGATAATTCTTGCTATTCAAGTTGTTAAATTGATTGCATTTGTTGATAATTCATATTGTACAGTGGGATCAGGTTGCAACAGGTGAAAAAGGGGTGGATTGATATGACAAAATAAGGGGAAATTTATATTGATACGGTAGGATCGGATTGCACGCCGCAACATGTGAAATAAGGGTGGATTGATATGGTGAAATAATGGTGAATCATGATGTTGATTTTGATTATATGGCGGGATTAGGTTGTGCGCCACAACAGTTTATGTGTTTTACATTCCTTATTGTATTGTGTTGACCTTGGTGCTTTCGTATGTGACTTTAAGGATTGATATCTCTGGTATTTTTGGTTTTTCCTTGAGGATTGAGTTATTTCCATGAGTTAACTGCCTTATTCCGTTTTCATATTTTCCTTTCCTGTCAATATTTTTTACTGCGTACAGGTTATTGTAAGTGACCCGCCTTAGCCTCGTCACTAATTTATCGAGGTTAGGCTCGGCACTTACATAGTACATGTGGTTGATTATACACATACTACACTCTGCACTTGTGCAGATTTTCCCAGCATCGGTTCATAGATTGCTCAGGTTGGCTACTAGTACAGAGACTTGAGGTGCAGCTGCTCGGCGTTCGCAGCCCTGAAGTCCCCTTTTGCCTTATTTTAGATTTGTATTTTCATTCAGACAACTTTGTTTTTATTTAGACATTTTATCTGTACTATTCTAGTTGCTCGTGCACTTGTGACACCAGATTCGAGGATGTATTTACATATTTCAGTTGTTATGGTTTTCCGCACTTTATTTCAGTTCAATCTTAGTTATTTTAGTAATTATCATCATTTAAATTTGATTTATCTAAAAAGGCTAAAAGTTTATCTAACGTTGGCTTGCCTGATAGTGAAATGTTAGGCGCCATCACGATCCCGAAAGTGGAAATTTCGGGTCATGACAAGTTGGTATCAGAGCACTAGGTTACCTAGGTCTCACAAGTCACGAACAAGCTTAGTAGAGTCTGGAGGATCAGTGCGGAGGTGTCTGTACTTATCTTCTAGAGGCTATGTAGTTTAGGAACAATTTCATTTCTATTCTTCTCTGTCGTGCGATTTTATTCTATCATTGATTATTGAACTTTTCTATTCTTGTTCTCTCGCAGATGACGAGAACACGTACTGCATCTACAGCTGGACAGCAGCCGGAGCCCCCAGTGGCAGCTCCTACTAGGGTAGAGGTCGAGACTGAGGTCACGCCAGAGGCCGAGGCAGGGGAAGAGCTCAACCTGGAGCTCGAGTAGCAGCACCAATAGTGGAGCCTTAGGTATATTTTGATGAGGAGGTTCTAGCTCAGAATGTACCTGTTGGACCAGATCAGGTCCCGGAGGGATTCATAGCCACTCCAGTGCTTCAGGATGCTCTCATCCGTTTGGTGGGCCTTATGGAGAGTGTGGCCCAGGCCAGTACATTCTCAGTGGCACCAGTCGTATCTCAGGTTGGGGGAGGAGCACAAACTCCCGCTACTCACACCCCGGAGCAGATGGTTCCCCAGTATCAGACTCCAGTAGCCCTTAGTTGGAGTAGTTTAGCTAGTTGTTGCAGTACAGGCCGGTGATAGGCAGCCATGTCTTCTGAGGCTTTATTGAGATTGGACAAGCTTACTAAGCTCTTTCCAGTTCACTTCAGTGGTGCATCGGAGAGAGGATTACCACAAGCAGTTTGAGCATCTTTAGCAGGGAGTATGGGTGTCACTCAGTACGAGACCAATTTTGTGGACCTAACTCGTCATACCATTATGTTTCTTCCTAATGAGAGGGAGAGGGTGAGACATTTATTGATGGACTCACTTACACTATCAGGCTACAGATGGCCAAGGAGACTGAGAGTATATCTCCTTCAGGCGGTTGTAAATATTGCGAGACAGATCGAGATGGTTCGTGTTCAGGAGAGGGGGCAGGTGTCGGATAAGAGGTCTCATCATTCCGGCAGTTTCAGTGGTGCCTCATCTGGAGGCAGGGGTGCTTTTAGTACGGCCATTTCATTCAGCTCTTCAGGAATCTCACAGTGCTTCAAGGAGTCTTGGTCCTTATGTGCCTTATTCTGGGCAGACAGCCTACAGTGCACCATCATCTCCTATCATGCGCCTTCGATTCAGAGCTATCACCATGGTTATCCGACCCGTTCAGGTCAGCTTCAGTTTCAGCAGCCACATCAGCAGGATGGGTGTTTTGAGTATGGTAGTATGGGGCACATCAGGAGGTCCTGTCCGAGGTTATTAGGCAACATGCCACATCAGAGTTTCGTGTCATGGTTCCAGCACCAGTTGCTCCACCGCTCGCTCAGCCAGCTAGGGGCAGGGGTCAGTCAGCCAGAGGTGGGGGTCAGGCCATTAGAGGTAGAGTCCAACCAGCTAGAGGTTGTCCTAGAGATGTAGTTCAGAGTAGTGGGTTCCAGTCCCGATGTTATGCTTTCCCAACTAGGACTGAGGTCGAGTCATCTGACGTCGTTATCATATGTATTGTTCCCGTTTTCCATAGAGATGCATCCGTTTTATTTGATCTGGGATCTACTTACTCCTATATGTCATCCTATTTTGTTGCATATCTGGTTGTGCTCCATGATTATTTGAGCCCTCATGTGTATGTGTCCACGCCTGTATAGATTTTATTGTTGTAGATCGTATCCATCGCTCGTGTGTGGTCACCATTGGGAGTCTTGAGACTAGTGTAGATCGTTACTTCTTGGTATGGTAGATTTTGATGTTATCTTGGGTATGGATTAGTTGTCACCTTATCATGCTATATTAGATTGTCACACTAAGACGGTGACCTTATCCATGTCGGAGTTGCCACGATTAAAGTGGAGAGGGACTCCTGGCCACTCTACCGGCAGAATTATTTCTTATGTGAAGGCTTGATGTATGGTCGAGAAGGGATGTATGGCTTATTAGTCCTATGTCCGTGATTCTAGTACGGAGGTCCCTTCCATGGATTCAGTGCCAGCCGTTTGTGAGTTTCCAGAAGTGTTTCTTACAGACCTGCTAGGATGCCACCCGACAGTGATATTAATTTCTGTATTGATTTGGCTCGGGGCACTCAACCCATTTCTATTCCGCCATATTGTATGGCCCCGCCGAAGTTGAAAGAGTTGAAGGAGCAGTTCAATATTTTCTTGATAAGGGCTTCATTAGACCTAGTGTCTCACCCTAGGATGCGCCCGTGTTATTTGTGAAGAAGAAGGATAGGTCGATGAGAACGTGTATAGACTATCGGTAGTTGAACAAAGTCACTATCAAGAACAAGTATCTGTTGCCGAGGATTTATGATTTATTTGATCAGCTTCAGGGTGCCAAGTTATTTTTGAAGATTGATTTGAGGTCTGGCTACCATCAGTTGAGGATTAGGGAATTCGATGTCCCTAAGATGGCTTTTCAGACTCGGTATGGGCATTATGAGCTCCTAGTGATGTCATTTGGGTTGACAAATGCCCTAGCAACATTTATGGATTTGATCAACCGGGTGTTCAAACCCTACTTGGATTCTTTTGTGATTGTATTGATTGATGATATATTGATACACTCCCGCAGTCGAGAGAAGCATGAGCATCATCTTCGGATTGTACTTGAGACTCTGAGAGATAGCCAGTTATATGCCAAGTTTTCAAAATGTGAGTTTTAGTTAGACTCAGTCGCCTTTTGGGGGAACGTTGTATCGGCAGATGGCATAAAGGTGGATCCTAAGAAGTTTGAGGTAGTTCAAAATTGGCCTAGACCTACTTCAGTTACAGAGATTCGGAGTTTCCTGGGTTTGGCTGGTTATTACCGCCGGTTCGTGGAGGGGTTTTCATTCATAGCAGCCCCATTGACCAGATTATCCTAGAAGAGTGCCCCATTCAGATGGTCAGGCGAGTGTGAGTTGAGCTTTCAGAAGCTCAAGACTTCTTTGACTACGACGTTAGTGTTGGTGTTACCCACCGGTTCAGGATCTTACACTGTTGATTGTGATGCATCCCGTATTGGGATAAGTGCAGTATTGATGCAGGATGGAAGGGTGATTGAATATTCATCGCGGTAGTTAAAGTTTCATGAGAAGAATTACCCTATTCATGACTTAGAGTTTGCATCCATTGTTGATGCACTAAAGGTTTGGAGGAACTACCTTTTCAGTATGTCATGTGAGGTATCCACGGATCATCAGAGTCTACAGTACTTGTTCAAGCAAAAGGATCTCAACTTGAGGCAGAGGAGGTGGTTGGAGCTGTTAAAAGACTATGATATCACCATTTTGTATCATGCCGGGAAGGCCAATATGGTGGCCAATGCCCTGAGTAGAAAGGAAGTGAGTATGGGTAGCCTCGTGTATATCTCAGTTGGTGAAAGATCGCTTGCAGCATATGTTCAGGCTTTGGCCAATCAGTTCGTGAGGTTAGATGTTTCAGAGCCAAGTCGTGTTCTAGCTTGCATAGTCACTCGGTCTTCCTTGTATGAGCGCATCAGAGAGAGTCTGTATGATGATCCCCATTTTCTTGTCCTTAAGGACATGGTGCGACATGGTGGTGCCAAGCAGGTCATTATTGGAGATGATGGAGTTTTGAGGATGCAATGTCGTATTTTTGTGCCCAATGTGGATGAACTTCATGAGTTGATTCTTGAGGAGGCTTCATCTGGGCGCCGCCAAGATGTATCAGGACTTGCAGCAACATTATTGGTGGAGAAGGATGAATAAGGACATAGTTGCATATGTAGCTCGGTATCTAAATTGTCAGCAGGTTATGTACGAGCAACAGAGGCCTGGTGGTTTGCTTCAGAAATTAGAGATTCCTGAGTGGAAGTGGGAGCGTATCACTATGGATTTTGTTGTTGGACTCCCACAGACTAGTTTGACGTAGTATGGTTCATTGTGGACAGGTTGACCAAGTGAGCACATTTCATTCCAGTGGCAGTTACATATTCTTTAGAGCGATTAGCTGAGATCTACATCCGCGAGATCGTCCGTCTTTATAGAATGGTTGTGTCTATCATTTTTGATAGAGGTACGCATTTTACCTCACACTTATGGAGGAACGTACATCGTGAATCGGGCATGGAGGTTGAGTTGAGCACAACATTTCATCTCCATATGGACAGACAGTCTGGGCGCACCATTCAGATATTGGAGGATATGCTTCGCGCTCGTGTTATGGATTTCGGGGGTTCTTGGGACCAGTTCCTGCCACTTGTGGAGTTTTCCTACAATAACAACTACCAGTAGAGCATTCAGATGGCTCCTTATGAGGCATTATAAGGGAGGTAGTGTCTTTTTCCAGTTGTTCGAGTTGGGGAGTCTCGGTTGTTGGTTACCGATTTGGTATAAGATGCCTTGGATAAGGTCAAGATT
The DNA here is from genome assembly GCA_005239505.1 of Nicotiana paniculata. Lineage (NCBI taxonomy): Eukaryota > Viridiplantae > Streptophyta > Magnoliopsida > Solanales > Solanaceae > Nicotiana > Nicotiana paniculata. Next base: position 21,822 of record ML340092.1, read on the forward strand.
ATTCAGGATCGACTTCGCACAACTTAGTCTAGGCAGAAGAGTTATGCCGACCGTAGAGTTTGTGATGTTGCATTCATGGTTGGAGAGAGGGTATTGCTCCATTTTTTCACCCATGAAGGGTGTGATGAGGTTTGGAAAGAAGGGCAAGTTAATCCTTAGGTATATCGGACCCTTTGAGATCCTTGAGATAGTGGGTGAGGTGGCCTACATGCTCACATTGCCACCTAGTTTATCAGCAGTCCATCAGGTGTTCCATGTGTCCTTGCTCCGTAAGTATCACGGTGATCCATCCCAAATGTTATATTTTAGCTCAATCTAATTGGACAAGGATTTGACTTATAGGGAGCAGTTGGTGGCTATTCTAGCCCGGCAGGTCCAACAGCTCAGGTCTAAGAGTTATCATTCAGTTCGAGTGTAGTGCAGAGGTCACCCGATCGAGGCATCCACTTGGGAGTCCGAGTCGGACATGCGGAGTAGATATCCCCACCTTTTCCAGGTACTTTTCTATGTCTATTCGAGGACAAACATTTGTTTTAGAGGTGGAGAATGTGATGAACCAATAGGTAATTTATAGCTTTATCCCTTAGTTCTGTCTTTCAAAACCTTAAATAGCTCTGTTTAGTATTTCTTGATTTGCGTGTGCAGTCTGTGACTTTTTTCAGAACGTTTTTATGTGAAAAGTTGACTAAAATGTGAAATCTTACCTTAAAACTCATCTGAGTTGACTTTGGTCAAATTTTTGAGCAAACGAACCGCAACTAGTGATTTAACAGTCCTAGTGGTCCGTACCGTGATTTGGGACTTGTGTGTATGCCCGAAATAAAATTCGAAAGTCCCTAGCATGAATTATTGTAATTTGTTGAAAAATTAAAGTTTAAAGGTTTAAAGAAATTTCAAGTTTGACCGTAGTTTGACTTTGTTGCTACCAGGTCCGAATTCAGGTTCCGGAACTTGTTATAAGTTCATTACTGTATTTATGACTTGTCTGTAAAATTTGGTGCAAAACGGAATTGATTTGACGTGATTCGGACGTCCGGTTGAAAATTTTCATGTTCTTAAGTTTCATTGAAAAATTTCCTTCATTTTGGTGTCCAATTCGTAGTTCTAGGTATTATTTTGGTGTTTTGATCGCGTGAGCAAGTTCTTATAAGATTTTTGGACTTGTGTGCATGTTTGGTTTGGAGCCCCGAAGGCTCGAGTGAGTTTCGGATAGGCTACGAGTGTTTGAACTTAAGGAAAATTTTTGATTTTGGCTTCTACTAGTTTCCGGCGCGTGCTTCTTCGCGATCGCGAAGATACTCCCGCAGTCGCGAAGAGTTGTTAGGACTGGAGTGTATTTTCTTAATTACGAAGGTGATAACTGCATCGCGAATGCGGAACGATGGGGGATTTACCTTTACGAACGCGACCAGCTTCTCGCGAACGCGTAGGGACTTCACTGGGAAGGTGGGATCAATGTTTTACTCTATGCGAACGCGATCATTGGCTCGTGAACACGAAGGCCTGGGGGGAGTAGCCTTTGCAAACGCTTAGTCCATTTGGGCTGTTGTGTATCGCGATCGCGGCAAGCCTTCCGCGAACGCGATTAGACCTTAAAACATTTGAAATACGGGATTTCACCCATTTTCCACCATCGTTTAATTAGAGCTCGGCCTAGAGGCGATTTGGAAGAGAAAGTTCATCATCCTTTCATAGGTTAGTATACCTTAGTTTATTTTCTTCCATTTCCATCATCACCCATTAATTTCTAGCCTTAATCATTTTTCTTCCGTAGTTGAAAACTAGGGATTTGGGAAGAATTGGGGAATTTTGCAAATTTGAGATTTATACCTCAATTTGGGGTCAGTTTTTTAAACCAATTACATAATCGGGCTCGGGGGCGAATGGGTAAATGGATTTTGGTCCGAATATCGGGTTTTGACCAAGCAATCTCGGGGTTGACTTTTTTGAAAAAACTGTAAAAATCTTAACTTTATGTGTTGTAATTGACTTCCCTAGCACTATTTGATGCTATTGAGTCGATTTTGGTTAGATTCAGTTGGTTTGGAGACGGATTTTAGAGGAAAGTCCCTGGTAGAGCTTTGAATTGATTGATGTAAGTGTTGGGTTTAACATTGATTTGAGAAAATTAGGAACCCTTGAGCTATGTGCTATGTCAAATTCAAGTGTAACAGAGTATATGCGAGGTTTCAAGTGCATATACACCGTCAAATTACTTGTTTCCCTACTTTTTCCCTATTACATGAATAATTTCATTCCATGTGTTAACTATTACATGCTTAAAATGCTTCCCATGCCTTTATTTGCTACTTGTCATTTATTATTCTCGTGTTAAAAATGTTAGATTCTTTCATGCTTCCATGATTTACTGCTACTTGCCTTAATTGACTTACTTGCACCCTTTAGTTGTCATTTATCTTACTTGTCTTACTGCGTAGTATTAATTATAGTGAATTCTTAATTTGAGACGAGATTTCCTTTCTGGTTCTGCTTCATATCCGTTAAACGTAGAGAATTATTGTGATTCGAGTTGTTAAATTGATTATATTTATTGATTTATTCATATTGTACTGTGGGATCGGGTTGCGCGTCGCAACAGGTGAAATAAGAGCGGATTGATATGGCGAAATAAGGGTGAATTTATATTGATACAGTGGGACCGGGTTGCGTGCCGCAACATGTGAAATAAGGGTGGATTGATATGGTGAAATAATGGTGAATTATGATATTGATTCTGATTATATGGTGGGATCAGGTTGCGCGCCGCAACATATATTTACTTATTATTATCGATATTTATATGGTGGAATAAGGGAGGATAATGTCGTACAGTGGGATCAGGTTGCGCGCCGTAATAGTTTATGTGTTTTCTATTCCTTATTATATTGTGTTGACCTTGGTGTTTTCGTATGAGACTCTTAGGATTGATATCTCTGGTATTTACTGGTTTTTCCTAGAGGATTGAGTTATTTCCATGAGTTAATTACCTTTTTTTTTCCGTATTTTTCTTTCCTGTCAATATTTTATACTGCGTACAAGTTATTATAAGTGACCCGCCTTAGTCTCCTCACTACTTCATCGAGGTTTGGCTCAACATTTACAGATTACATTGTCGTGCCCCTTTTTTCTCGCGAAATCAGATTTCAACATTTTTGGGACAACTCCTTTTGAGAGGGTAAGGAATTGGAATTGAGAGAGTCGCCACCTAAAAAATTAAGGTGTGTTAGATAACCTAGAGCAGATAACTCATATTACCAGTTTACATCACCAGAGATCGGGTAGGGCTCAAATTACCTTGAGGGGAAGGTGTTAGGCACCCCTCGAGGTCCACAACGGTGGGGCCCGGCCGAACTTACATTAAGCGCATTAGTCTAAGGAAAAGAAAGAAATTTGGACAAATAAAATACTCGATTTATTTTAGAACAGGAATGGGGGGGTCCTAAGTTTTTTAGCCTATATGATCACCCCGTGCAATACTTTGTAGCTCCCTATAGAACCAGGTTTCCGGTGTGTCAAAGTTCCCAGGGGCCTCAGGGACCCAGGGCAATGCTCACACCAGAACCACATATTCAGAAGATGATTCATAAGAGATTGGTAACTAGTTCCCAATGTGTCAGAGTTCGCAGGAGTCTCACATGCACCCTGAGAAGTGTTCACACTGGGGTGGTTGAGAACCTAAGGGACTAAGAGTGGAAGTTTTAAAAGAGTGGCAGCAAAAGGAGGTAAACAGTGCTGAGTTCAGAAGAAATAAAGTTCAGAACACAAAATTGCATTCAGCAAAACAAGCAAGGTTTGTAAAGTACATAGTTTCAAAGAGACCTAATAATACTAAGTGAGCATGCTGACATTTAGGACAACCATTGCTTAATCACAGAAACAATTTAGGCAAAACAGTCAGATTATCACATGACATGTTAGTAAACAAATTAACAGGGCTCATGAATAAGGTAACAATACATATCTGCAAAGTTTGGATAAGTTAACTAATTGCATGTTGATAGTATCTTAAGGAAGGAAAAGTTCAGAACAGGTGCAAGATTAACAAATAGTGTGCATGGACAAGTTTAAACATTAAGCCAGCTTTTAAGAGGATTCATATTATTCAAAATAACTAATCTTAAATTAATAGTATTAACTATAGGATTAGACAAAGTCATAGAAGCATAAGGGCACAATCATACTCGGAATTTAAACATGCTGGTAGAGCGACACATATTATGAAAAACATGGAGAATAAAGTGACAATGGATTAGGGCTTACCAGTTAAGCAGGAAATCAAGTAACCACAACAGTAAGTCCAAAATCAAATGGCCTTGCCTTTCAGCCGGCCAAGACCATAAACAATGAGCAAAGAGAATTAGAGTGAAGAATCTAAGTTTCAATGAGAGTATTAGAGTTCGAGTCTATCCTAAAGGGGAGAGGGGAAAGGGTTTAAATAGTGTTCAATTAGACAGACAAATAAGGGAAGTAATCAAACACATACTGTAAGGAAAGAAATTAATCATAAAATCAATTGAAGTCAAAGTTCAGTCAATTAACAGGGCATAACGAAGTGTAATCAAGTGACTAACATTTAAAATAAGAAAAATATCAATTAATAGTCAATTTCAAGGCAAATAAGGTAAGAAAATAAAGGAAACATGGTATATTGAGCAGGAGTAAGGAAAGTTTTAGTCATATACGAAAAAGGAAAATATTTAAAATCAGTAAGGAAGGAAAGATTTAAACCCTAATTTTTAGGTAAAACACATAAATCGGCAGAAATAAAAAGACAAAGAGTCACATGTATCATAGAATGAACATAGACATGAATATACTCAAAGAACACATAATCGAACCAGATCTGGTCCCAAAATAAAAGGTCTGAAACCCTAATCTTAGGTAAATCATAAAATCGATAAAAAAATAAAGGTAAAGAATCAAATATTTTAGTAAAATGAACATAGACAGGAGGTTGTTCAAAAAGAAAAAATCAGAATCGAGCCAGGTCTGAAACCCTAATCTTAGGTAAATCATAAAATCGATAAAAAAATAAAGGTAAAGAATCAAATATTTTAGTAAAATGAACATAGACAGGAGGTTGTTCAAAAAGAAAAAATCAGAATCGAGCCAGGTCTGAAACCCTAATTTAGGGCAAATAAAGGAAATTAATAAGAATAGGCAGATTCACACATAATGAAGTGAATATAGACGAATCAAAGAGAATATGAAACCCTAACCTTTAGGTCTAAGTAAGAATCCACAAGAGATACGTAAAACAACCGTGCTCACAAAGAATATATGATGAACACGGACGGAATACACAATAGGTCAAGGATTTTGAACCAGATTTGGTTCGAATCTTTCAAGATCTGCTTGCCATTTTAGACAAGCCATTAGGAAATACCAAAATTGGGTAGCCAGTAAGGAGATAGGACCAAATAAGGAATGGAATCATGATAGGACCAAATAAGGTAAGGAATCATAGATTGATTCCATTCCTGGGGTTAGAATCATGGAGATTTTGTGTGACGGCACTAGGGTTTTGAGAGGAGAAGGAGAAGAGAGAGTTTGAGGTTGGAGAAGTCGGTGAAATGGGTTAGGTTTAGACGGGTAGGTTATAATTAAAAAGGGCTGGGGTGGTACGAGCCATTGATCTTTAAAGATCAACGGTTGTGATTTAAAAAGGTTGGGTCGGGTGTTTTGGACGGGTATAGGTCTGGATTAATGGGTATTTGGGTATTGGGTATTGGGTATTGGGGTATTGGGATGGTGTATTGGGCTGGGGTAATTGGGTAGTGTATAGGTCCGAAATTGGGGTTTTAGGGGCTATATTTTAAATATCCAATTTAATAAATAAATAATTTATAAAAATAATTAATAAATAGAAAAAATATCACATGTGCATGAAAATGATTTAAAATAATTAATTAACATTATAAAATACAAAAAGTCATTTTCTGGTATAAATAATGTAATTATGCATATATATGGGCTATTATTGCAAAATATGCAATTTTAGCCTAAGGATGCAAAAATACAATTATAATAAATATATAAAAAATATTAAAAGCTTAATATGGATATAGATGATGAAAATTAAATGATAAATCATCATAAAATTTATTTGAGATACAATTAATAACTACTTATATAATAAAATGCAGGAATAAATTGATTAAAAGCTTTTTAAAATTATAGAAAATTATGAAAAAATACTTGATGATGCTCATGTACTATTTTGAAGGTATATATGTATTTTTGAGAAATATGAGGAAAAATTAGGTATCAACAGCTGCCCCTCTTTACCCGGGAAGGATGAAAGAGTTGTCAGGTAAAGAAATGATGAAAAATTAGGGCTAGTTGCTCATAGTGTCTCCTTATCCACTTTGCGTCGCTGAGTTCTGCTTCTTGTATGATCCTCAGAGAAGGAATTTCTACCTCGGTGAGAATGAAGGCTTCAGTACCATAAACCAACAAATAGGGAGTTGCCCCAGTTGATGTACGAACTGTGGTACGGTATCCCAGTAAGGCAAGTGGTAATTTCTCGTGCCATTGCTTGTGATTCTCTACCATTTTCCTTAATATCTTCCTGATGTTCTTGTTGGCGGCCTCTACGACTCCGTTCATTTGAGGCATGTATGATGTGGAATTATTGTGCTTGATTTTTAAAGTTTCACACATGGCTTTCATCAGTTCACTATTGAGATTGGCGGCATTGTCAGTGATGATGGACTCTGGAACCCCAAATTGACAACAATTCGATTTTGAAAAAATCTGCGATGACTTTCTTGGTCACAGCTTTTTATGATGCAGCTTCAACCCATTTAGTGAAGTAATCGATGGCCACTAAAATGGACATGTGCCCGTTGGACTCAGTGGGTTCGATTGGACCAATGACATCCATTCCCCAGACAGTAAAAGGCCAAGGTGCACTTGTTGCATTGAGTTCATTTGGTGGCAGTCGTATCATGTCTGCATGTAGCTGGCGTTGGTCGCATTTTTGGACATATCGGATGCAGTCTGTTTCCATAGTCATCCAAAAGTATCCGGCCCTGAGTATCTTCTTGGCTAAGACAAAGTCGTTCATATGTGGGTCGCAGGTTCTGGCATGTATCTCTTTGATCAATTTGGAAGCCTCTTTGGTGTTAACACACCTTAACAAACCTAGATCGGGAGTTCTTCTATACAGAATTCCTCCGCTTTGGAAGAATTAATTGGACAGCCTCCGAAGTGTGCGTTTCTGAGTATGGTTTGCATGCTCCGGGTATTCTCCTTTTGCCAAATATTCCTTGATGTCGTGGAACCAAGGATTTCCATCTGTTTCCTCTTCAACATGAGCACAGTATGCTTGCTGATTATGGATCCTTACCGGAATGGGATCGATGAAATTCTTGTCTGGATGTTGTATCATTAATGACAAGGTGGCCAATGCGTCTGCAAATTCATTTTGAATTCTAGGGACATGCCGGAATTTTATCTTTGTGAACCTCCTCTTCACCTCTTGTACATGATGTAGATATGGTAGTATTTTGGTATTCTTGGTAGCCCACTCTCCATACACCTGATGCACCAGCAGGTCTGAATCACCGATCACCTGCAGTTCCTGAATATTCATGTCAACGGCCAGGTTCAGCCCTAATATGCAGGCTTCATATTCCTCCATGTTGTTGGTGCATGGGAACCTAAGTTTTGCAGAAACCAGATAATGCTGACCGATTTCTGATACCAAGACGGCTCCGATACCGACTCCCTTGAAATTTGACGCTCCATCGAAAAACATTCTCCAACCGTCGTAGTCTTGTCCTCTCCTATGAATGATACCTCTTCATCAGGAAAATACATTTTTAGGGGATTCGTATTCTCCTCATACAGGATTCTCAACAAGATGATCTGCCAAGGCTTGTCCTTTGACTGCCTTCTGAGTTATATAGATGATGTCGAATTCACTCAGCAATATTTTCCACTTGGCCAGCTTCCCAGTAGGCATGGGTTTCTGAAAGATGTACTTCAGGGGATCCATCCTTTATGTGAGATATTTAGTATAGGCACAGAAGTAGTGCCTTAGCTTTTAAGCTATACAGGTTAGAGCGCAGCAAGTGCGTTCTAGCAGAGAGTACCGTGCTTCATATGGTGTGAACTTCTTACTCAAGTAATATATGGAATGCTCCTTTATTCTCGTCTTGTCATGTTGTCCCAAAACACAACCGAAAGCTCCATCTAACACTGCAAGGTAGAGTAGTAGTGGTCTACCAGGCTCTGGCGGGACTAAGACTAGTGGTGTGGACAGAAATTCCTTGATTTTGTCAAAAGCCTTTTGACAATCCTCGGTCCAACTGGTTGCGGCATCCTTCTTCAAATTTATGAAAATCGATTCATATATCACTGTAGAATGTGCTATGAAACGGCTGATATAATTGGGGCGTCCGAAGAAACTCATCACATCCTTCTTGTTCTTTGGTGGTGGTAGTTCCTGGATGGCTTTAACCTTTGATGGGTCCAACTCTATTCCTCGGCGGCTAACGATGAATCCCAATAATTTTCCGACAGGAATCCCGAATGCACACTTTGCGGGATTTAGTTTTAGATTGTACTTCCGCAGCCGGTCAAAGAACTTCTTCAAATATGCTATGTGATCTGTGGCCTTCTTGGATTTGATGATGACCACATCAATATACACCTCTATTTCCTTATGTATAATATCATGGAAGATAATTTTCATGGCCCTCATGTAGGTGGCCCCAGCATTCTTCAGACTAAATGGCATCATTTTGTAGCAATATACCCCCCATGGTATAATGAAAGTTGTTTTCTCTACGTCTTCTTCGTCCATCCAAATCTGATTATAACCCATGAAGCAATCTACAAAGGATTGGAGTTCATGCTTGGCGCAATTGTCGATCAAAATGTGTATATTTGGTAGTGGGAAATCATCCTTGGGACTTGCTCTGTTTAGATCCCGATAGTCGATAGACACCCTGACTTTTCCATCTTTCTTTGGAACCGGTACAATGTTGGCTAACCAGGTTGGGTACTCAACTACCCCGAGGACCTTGGCTTTGATCTGCTGGTGACTTCCTCCTTGATTTTAAGGCTCATGTCCGGTTTGAACTTTCTGAGTTTCTGCTTCACTGGCGAACACATTGGATTTGTAGCAGCTTGTGAGCTACTATGGATGTGCTCAACCCTATCATATCGTCGTATGACAATGCAAAAATATGCTAATATTATTTCAGGAAACGAGTGTATTCTTCCTTCTCTAACGCTGACAAGTGGATTCTTATGTGAGTTTCTTTGATGGTTTCAGAATCTCCCAGATTGACTATCTCAGTTTCGTCATGGTTGGACTTGGCTTGTGCTCGAAATTCTCAACTTCTCTGACAATTTCCTCGGGTATCACATCTTCTTCTTCTATTTATTCCGAGTCATCAGCCTTGTGTTGCGTTGTCTCATTACATATCGCAGTCGTTGGTTCATCAAGATAAGAAATAATAATTCCTGGGACTCGTTGGGGCCTTGATGGTGTGGCGGTCCAGTTCTTGAGAAATACTCCTTTCTCCACTGTCTGAATAGTAAGGCCTTCTTCCTCCTCCTCCTCGACTATCACACAGCAATCCATATCATCATTTCGGATTACTTGGAGGAGGAGGAGGTGGAGGGCCTCTGGATCTAGTGTGATATGCTGATGATGCCAGTATGTGTGAACCAACCTTGGGGAATGGGAATAATCAAAAAGAAAGAAAAAGGTAGCCAAGTCAGTGAGAATTCTGAAAAAGTATTCGCAGTATTTAAACACATATTGCGGAAATGTAAATTCGCGTCCTAATTTGGGAGGCTCGTTGTGCCCGAGGTTGGCCTAGCGACAAGTAGATTTGGAGAAATTTAAAGCCAATAATTGCCTCATTTAATTAACGTGATAAATAAGACGAATCTAAAATGATAATAAATAAATAAGTCACTAATGTTGTTTGCCTTATTACATTCAAAGTAATTCTAAAACAAATAAACCTAATCTACTTGGTCCTAGAGGGACCTTCTCCATGTTTGGATTTTTTGGCTCCATCGATCAGGTTCCCCAAGGCGCGCATGTCCAGTAGTAGGTATTCCCTTGATAGATGTACTCCTTCGTTACCCTCAGCATTCTGGTAGTCTATGACTCTTTTCCTCATCTTCCCCTCTAACTCCATTAAACCCTGCTCCAGATACTCCAACCTTTTCGTTGACCTAGTAGCCATTTCCCTCCATTAATTGATTGACTCCATATCGATCTTGTGTTGTTCCAAATGCTCGGCCTTGGACTCGTGAACTCTTTTGCACAGTTTATTATACTTCACATGTGCTTCAACAACTTCTTCTATGACTGTTTCCTCGACCGACCCCTGGCTCGACTATTACTGCTATGATATCGTCCAACCATGATGGGTAGAAATACATATGCCCTATGTGGTATCGATCTAGTTCGATGGTGTCCTTTTCTACAATGACCTTCAAGTGCCACATGTGTTGAGCTTCACATTTGTACGAGATGTCATCCTCTTGAAAATCTGCTATGTACTGACTCATTTTGGAGACTCGCGGTATGACTTGTTTTTTACCAGCTTGTCTTATGACCCTGATATGAACATATGGGTGTATGCCCCTTAACCCGATCAACACCAAATGTGGAACATACCTGGATCTGATGATGAATTCACTGGTAGGGAACCACTCGAACATCCAATGAACCTGGTCCTCGGTCAAATTGTCAAAAAAACTATACCCATTCTGTAGCATTCTCTGGTTGAGCAAACCTGTCTGGGATAAAAGTCATTCTTTTGGGTTGATGGAAAGTTATGTGTTCATTCCATGGCCTTCGTGGAAACTCTTGGTGGTATTGGCCTCTTTGGAGATGTTCTAGCAACCAAATTTGTAGCAGCAAATTACAACCCTCGAAATGTTTGAAACCTTTCTAGCAACGATCCAAAGCCCGATATATTTTTGCTATAATCATAGGAACAATAGTGTAATTTTGTCCCTCGATTCCCTCCATTAAGGATTTGGTTACCATGGCCAGTCTGGTGTGAATCCTGTCCATTTTTCTTGGAAACACTATCATACCCAAAAACCAAACGATGAACACGAAAACCCTACGATGAATCCAACCCAGGGAGGTGATGGAGAACTCGTCATGAAAGATACGGTAAGATTTTTTGTGTCTGTATCATTCATAAAGGAAGTCAAAAGGTGTGTAGGACTTCTTCAAACATACCAAGTCGTCGTTCTTTCTTAAGCCCATCATTTTCAGAAACCCCCTGGGGGTGCAATTTTCCGGTACCAATAAACCAGGACTGTCCCAAGGTAGTCCAGTAAATCCCCCTATTTCCTCCAAAAGAGGAGTCATTTCTATGTTGCCAAAATGGAATACGGACCTTTCTCCGTCCCAGAACATAGTAGCATCTTCAATCAACATGTTGTTTGGTTGGATGTCTAATAAGGAAGGTAAGTTTCCGAGGACCTTTTTCACATGATTTTTGTCAGTTCACGGAAGGTCCTCCCACCAATCTAGCTATAAAGGTGGTATATCTCGGACCATGTCGAACTTGGGGACTTCGTGCCTCATTTTCTGCAAAATAAACAAGGTTAGACCCTTTCCCCCTCCAGATTCGACTATTTATACATTAACGATTAGCATATCGGCATTTATTTCTCCAAATAATGCACAGATCGTGGTTGCGTCCATTGGGATTATGGAAACCCCGGTGGACTTTGGACAAGGCTTTACTTAAAGGGTTATTATGCGGACAACATATTAACCCAGGCTAGGTTTGACCATGATGCATGTACAATTATTATCAGAGTAAGGTTTCTATAGAGGTCTAGACTAGTACCCTCAAATGGACAACTTGAGGGGGAAAGGCACGGAACCGTCGACTGCACCGCTGATATAAGGTTTCTGTAGAGGTCTAGACTGGTACCCTCAAACGGACAACTTGAGGGGGAAAGGCACGGAACCTTCGACTGCACCGCTGTTCGACTAGTTTTACCGCAAATAGCCTTTCCAAATTCAAAAAGGGTGATATAGGAAGAGCGCAGACACTCATCAAGTGTTGCTATGGTATTAATTACGCACGAGTGGAATATGATGTTGAGCATGATTTATGCAAAAAGAAAATAACACGTTGTCAAGTATTTGCACGATGAAAAATGATAAAATGCGGTATTTAATAGTTGTAAAGGCATTTAAGAAAGAAAACAAAGGGACAAGTCAGCTTCCATAGTAAAAAGTAATAAACAGAGAAGAGAAATCATAAATGGATGAAGATAGGCAAATAAATTCACATAGAGTGGGAAGGGGAAGGGGTGTGCAAGTATTAACGGAAATAAAGACACATTTAAAGACTAATTCACAAAACAGGTTTGTTATGGTAAGAGCCTAAAAATATCCCCAGCAGAGTCGCCATGATGTCGCGCCCCCTTTTTTCTCGCGAAATTGGGTTTCGACATTTTTGGGACAACTCCTTTTGAGAGGGTAAGGAATTGTAATTGAGAGAGTCACCACCTAACGGATTAAGATACGTTAGAGAACCTAGAGCAGATAACTCATATTACCAGTTTACATCACCAGAGATCGGGTAAGGGATCAAATTACCTCGAGGGAAAGGTGTTAGGCACCCCTCGAGATCCACAACGGTGGGTCCCAACCGAACTTACATTAAGCGAATTAGTCTAAGGAAAAGAAAGCAATTTGGACAATAAAATACTCGATTTATTTTAGAACAGGAATGGGGGGTCCTAAGTTTTTTAGCCTATAAGATCACCCCGTGCAATATTTTGTAGCTCCCTCAAGTTGGGGTGCCACTCATAGCATTTAACGCACGGACTATCATCTCTACTACCCAACTACTATCGTTAAGTTGTTACTTAAGCGCTCTAGTCGATTCTAGTTTGTTTCCTATGCATGCACATACCCGTCCTTTACCTATGGCCCTGGAGGTATTAGGACCTCTATTTGGGATAGTTCTAGACCCAGCCTATGTTTCTAAAACATGTAAAAGTCTAGGCGACAAGCAACAACAATTAGGAATTTCAGATAGCAAGCAAATATGGGCTCATATTGACCTCCACACATAAACAAAAAGGCACATAATTGATTGACAAGCTTAATTTAAAGTCTTATAGGCAGGATATCTATGTGAGAAATAAGCAAGCAATGATTTATAGAAGCAGTTTCATTAAGGCGAATGTCAAGACCTATTGTTTGCCTACTGATTTTATTCAGTAATATCTGGGCCTTTCAGGCTGTAAGGAATCACAGTTTCGAATCCAGAATTGTTATTAAGAACTATAGGCATGTTGTCTAAGTGATTGACAGTGGCGATTGTATTCAGAACCAATTAGTATAATCCTATAGGCATGATACCTACGAGTGTGCTGGCTATTATACTATGGACATGACTTCTAGGCGTAGAACTGATTTTAGCTTTATAGACATGTTTCATAGCTTTGTATTTCCTTTTGACCCTATAGACATGATTTCTAATTACTATACTGACTTAAGTCCTATAGGCATGATTTCTAGGTTTGAAACTGGTTCCAGTCCTATAGGCATGGTATCTATTATTGAATTAATTTAACCCTATAGGCATGGTATCTATTACTGAATTAATTTAACCCTATAGGCATGGTATCTATTGAGCAGTAATACGGGCAGAAATTATAGATATTACCAGACAAATAATTAAATCAAACATTGAGATCCTATAACCATGATTGCTAACATATGTTTGTTGGACAAGTTAATGCAACCTATAGGCAGGATTTCTAATGCAATTTTAATCCTATAGGCAGGATTTCTAATGCAATTTTAATCCTATAGGCAGGATTCTAATGCAATTTAATCCTATAGGCAGGATTTCTAATATGCAAGCATGGTACAATACTCACATGATTTTAACAAAGATGATGTAAAACAAGATTAACCGAACAAATAAAACCCTATTGGCAGGATTTCTACCCGAATTGCCCAAAGAAAATAAAGGCCCTTCCCAATTTTACCATACACCCCAGAATCTGTTCATTACAAACTTATTACGAACTAGAGTAATAAATAAATTACATAATAGTAATAAGATAAACTATAAGGAGCCTTCATTAGGCCCAAATAAACCTGGGAAACCAGGCCTTCAAACCAATCAACTTTGAGGCTCATTTCATAGGGACATCATAGCCAAGAATGGGTGATTCACCCATAGCACAGATAGAAAAAGGTTTCCAGTGTGTCAAAGTTCTCAAGGACCTCAGGGACCCAGGGCAATGCTCACACCAGAACCACATATTTAGAAGATGATTCACAAGAGATTGGTAACCAGTTCCTAGTGTGTCAGACTTCACATGAGTCTCACATGGACCCTGGGCAGTGCTCACACTGGGGTGGTTGAGAACCTAAGGGACTAAGAGTGGAATTTTTAAAAGAGTGACAGCAAAAGGAGGTAAGGGCAGATTTTAAAACGGTGCTGAGTTCAGAAGAAACAAAGTTCAGAACACAGAATTGCACTCAGCAAAACAAGCAAGGTTTGTAAGTACATAGTTTCAAATAGACCTAATTATAGTAAGTGAGCATGCTGACATTTAGGACAACCATTGCTTAATAACAAAAACAATTTAGGCAAAACAGTCAGGATATCACATGACATGTTAGCAAACAAATTGACAGGGCTCATGAATTAAGTAACAATAAATATCTGCAAAGTTAGGATAAGTTAACTAATTGCATGTTGATAGTATCTTAAGGAATGCAAAGTTCAGAACAGGTAGATGATTAACAAACAGTGTGCATGGACAAGTTTAAACATTAAGCCATCTTTTAAGAGGATTCATATTATTTAAAATAACTAATCTTAAATTAATAGTATTAACTATAGGATTAGACAAAGTCATATAAGCAGAAGGGCAGAATCATACTCGAAATTTAAACATGCTGGTAGAGCGACACATATTATGAAAAATATGGAGAATAAAGTGACAAGGGATTAGGGCTTACCAATTAAGAAGGAAAGCAAGAAACCACAAAAGTAAGTCCAGAATCAAATGGCCTTGGATTTCAGCCGGCCAAGACCAGAAACAATAAGCAAAGAGAATTAGAGTAAAGAATCTAAGTTTCGATGAGAGTATTAAAGTTCGAGTCTGTCCTAAAGGGGAGAGGGGAAAGGGCTTAAATAGTGTTCAATTAGATAGACAAATAAGGGAAGTAATCAAACACATATAGGTAAGGAAAGAAATTAATCATAGAATCAACTGAAGTCAAAGTTCAGTCAATTAACAGGGCATAACAGCGTATAATCAGGCGAGTAACATTTAAAATAAAGAAATTATCAATTAACAGTCAATTTCAAGGCAAATAAGGTAAGAAAATAAAGGAAACATGGTATATTAAGCAGAAGTAAGGAAAGTTTTAGTCATATACGAAAAAGGGAAATATTCAAAATCAGTAAGGAAGGAAATATTTAAACCCTAATTTTTAGGTAAAACACATAAATCGGCAGAAATAAAAAGATAAAGAGTCACATGTTTCATAGAATGAACATAGACAGGAATATACTCAAAGGACACATAATCGAACCAGATCTGGTCCCAAAATAAACGGTCTGTGTTGCTCCCAAACGCACATGCAAGTATACGTGGTCGACAAGTAAGATAGGATTTTAAGTCCAGATATCGTACCCACAGGGACTTGCGATTAACTATCAACTAAATTAAACCAAACAACTAATCTATTCAAGCGATCCAAAAGTATGAATATTTAACTACAACTAATCTAGAGTACAAATTAAGAGATTAAAGAAAACAAGTTTGCAATCTTAGAGACGAATTCAATGAGAGACGATATTCTAGAGTTATGGGTTGGCTAAAAATCCCGTTGAGTCTTCCACTTAAATCGTCTAATTAATTTATCTCATTTATTGGTTGACAGGGTTAATATTACTCGTAGCCTTCTCCTGAAGTACTACTCGTCTATTCAAGCTAACCTAACGCCTATATTCCTATGGAATTTGGATTTAAAAGAACACATTAATGATTCCTGTGTAGTAACCAAGCAAGGCAATTAGGTATATTCCTCTCCATATATTGTCACGACCCCAAATCTAAACTGGTTGTGATGGCGCCTATCGTGGTACTAGGCTAGCCAAATTTACTGAAAATATCATGAGATTCCCATTTGATACATAAATTATCCTATATTTCATAATAGTTTCCACTTTTAAACATTTCAAACAATAAAAATGATCAGAACGTCTAAACACAGCCCCAACATCTGGAGTCAACCGTCATAAGCATCTAAGAAGTGATAAAGTCTAATACAAATTCTCTACTACAATAATTCTGGGAAGTAAAGTAAAATGACAGAGTAGGAAGGAGAAAGATTAGGTTGCGGACGCCGAGCAGCTACCTCGCAATCTCCAAACAATGCTCCAAATAGGGTAGCTCAACTATCGCTCTGTCCCGGTACCTGAATCTGCACACAAGGTGCAGGGAGTAATGTGAGTACGCCAAAGTAAGTAACAACCATAACTAAGTACTTGAGTGCAGTGACGAGAATTTAAATCATAATTTCAAAAAAATAAGTGCCAATAAAGGTAAATAAATCGGTTCAAGGTCTACATCGACCATATACTTCACAAATTCCAGTTATCCGTTCAAAACTTTTATAAAACAGTAATTTTCTCTTATTAAAAGGCTCAGGGTAAAGAAGAGTGAGAAAACAATGAATTTCACAATGTAACAACCTCTCAGGCACAGTTTCACTCATAAGTAAGGTCTCTCAGTCATTCGTGACTCCATTATCAGTATTCAATGTTCACACTTAGTACTCTCGCTCCACATGTACCATGTATCCACACAAATCGCTGCGGCGTGCAGCCTGATCCAAATAATACATATATATGTTGCGGCGTGCAGCCCGATCCAAATAATAGTCGACTGCGCTCACTGGGGGTGTACAGACTCCTGGAAGGGCTCCACAACCCAAGCGCTATATTGTTGTGGCGTGCAGCCCGATCCAATATATATATATTGCTGCGGCGTGCTGCCCGATCCATATATTATATTAATGCGCCGTGCATCCCGGTCTATATAATATATATTGTTGCGGTGTGCAGCCCGGCCCATATAATATATTATTGCGGCGTGCAGCCCAGTCCATATAATATATTATTGCGGAGTGAAGCCCGGTCCATATAATATATTGTTGCGGCGTGCAGCCCGATCCATATAATATTCTCACCACTCGGCTCTCGGCCTCACTCGGTCATCCTCACAAGCCATTCGGGCGACTCATCTCAACTCATGGGACTCAGCCCAAAGTACCTCTCAGTATTCCAAAACAGTGTGATCACAGTGATAACAACAACAGGTATGAAGCATGACTGAGTTCATAAATTTTCTATAAAAAAAATAGTGTGAGAATAGTGGAAAAATACCCCTGGGGGTCTAAACAGATCGGCACAAGGCCCCAAATGTTGCATACTGCCCATACTATAATATAAACCTCAAAAATACAGGACATCTTATGATTTCAAATCAAATACGCGACATAATAGTCACCACGGAACGGACCAAGTCACAAATCCCTATCGGTGCACGCCCACACCCTTGTCACCTAGCATGTGCGTCACCTCATTTATCAAAACAATATGAAATACCGAGGTTTCATACCCTCGGGTCTAGATTTACAATCGTTACTTACCTCAAAATGGCCCGAATACTACTCTGCGGTCATCTTGCCTCTCGAATCGGCTCCCAAATGCTCCGAGTCTATCAAAATAAGATTAATAACATCAAAATATGCTGGGAAGACAAAACCCATTCGAAAATTATCACAATTGGGCACAAATCCAGAAGTACCCAACCCGGCCCCCAAGCCCACATCTCGGAATTTGATACCAATCACAATACTAGAATCCTTATTGCCTAACAAGTCTATGCATACCAAGAGCATCAAAATCCGACCTCAAATTCCCACTTAAATCATCAAAAGAAGTTCTCAAACTTTCTTCCCTTTTTCCCCAATTTACACACTGATTTTTCCCTAAATTTCACCATATTTCAGTCCAAAAATCACATGGAAACAAGTTTTAGGTTCAAATATCTTACCTTAACAAATTCCTCTTGATTTCCTCCTCCAAAACCCTCTCCCGAAGCTTAATCCCGGATGAAATATTGAAGAAATGGCTAAAAATCTCGAAGGCTGGAATTTATACCCTCCTGTCCAGTGGTTCCACACCTGCGGCCACTTACGCGCACCTGCGGAAAACACTTAGAAGCCCAACCTCCGCACCTGCGCTCAAACTTCCGCATATGCGGCTTCACAAGTGCAGTAAAAACCTCGCACCTGCGAAACTCCTCGAACCCACAATAATCCGCACCTGCGACGAGTTGTCCGCTTCTGCGGGCCCGTACCTACGGTCCCCTATCCGCAGGTGCGGTAACATCAGCATCAGCTACTATTTTCCAACTTAAAATCCCCCGATGGCTATCCGAAATCAACCAGGGCCCCTCGGGACCCCAACCAAAAATACAAACAAGTCATAAATGATCACCCAGACTTAGCCGAACCCTCGGAACACCTAAAATAATATCGAAACACCGCTTCAACTCATGATTCAAGCCTAAGAATCTTCAAACTTCCGATAATCGCCAACGATGTCGAAACTAACCAAAACACATTCGATTAACCTGAAAATTTACACGCACATCCAAAATGATACTACGAACCTGTTTCAACTTCTGGAATTCCATTCCGACCCTGATAGCTAATTTTCCACTGCCGACTGGAAATTGCCAAAAACTCAGTTTCGCCAATTCAGGCCTAATTCTATACCAGATATCAAAACCACATTCCGAACACACTCATAAGTCCCAAATCACCTAACAAAGCTATCCGAACTATAAAATCTAGCTTCCGAGGTTGTTGACCAATAAGTCAACTTCCGGTTGACTTTTCCACTATTGAACCAAGTTAAGAGACTAAGTGTCACATTTCTCTCCAAAAATCACTCCAAACTCGAGCCAACCAATCTAACACAACACAATGAAGCTGAACTACATAATGAAGCAGAAATGGGGGAAACGGGGCTATTACTCTCGGAACGATCGGCCTGGTCATTACATCCTCCCCTACTTAAATATACGTTCGTCCTCGAACGTGCCAAGAGTTGTTCTCCAACACCATCAAACTGCCGCGTAACCTCACCATGCACATACCCGGGGGTGATCCCACGCCACCCTATCCGATATAGGTCCAATAGCACAACATAGCTGAAATTGTAATCCAACCTTATCGAAAAGCCTTAGAACCAAATTTCCATTTTTGAAATAATTGGCAAGATTAATATACCACATCTATAAATTGAACAAGTCTGAACATGTTGCATCAAGCCATATCTGTAACCCAAGATGTAATCATATAATATACCGCATGACTCAAACACCCATATCGATAACTCCTAATTACAATAGCTGCTCAAAACAACCCAATACCGGTACATATCCTCTCATCAAGCAATGCCTCACTCTAACACTTCCGTATTCTGTCGATGATGAAAGAAACACATAGAAACTAGCAACCGTTCGTCCGATCAGTCATACATGAAGCTCCCCCTTCCCAACGGGGATTATAGCAGATTCTAAGTCGACTCCCAATATTTATCCTTCCAACTACGTTGTAGTCAATTCTGACAGTATTCATTCTAGGTCCAATGACCTCTTCTCATCCAACACGACCACTCTTATGACATGACACATCAATACAATCCAAAGCCATAACTTGTGCAACTCGTGCACTCAATAGCAACATCCCAATGTAATCAAATTATATAAAAGATTCATATGAGAGGACCATCCCGCCATTAACAATTACTGTCACAACACCATGCTAAGAGCCTGACACTCATCGAAAAATCAAAACACACAAATCTGACACCAAGGATCATACCTCTACATAACTCTGCTACAATGTGTGATACCATCCAAACACTAGGTCACATGAAATATTTCCAGCCACCTGGCTCAAAATCAATAACCATGCGCAATTCGACATCAAGTACTCCAAGTGCATTGCCATAACCACAGGGAAATCGGATGATACCACGCCACACGAATCAGAAATTACATAACCAATACATCTCAATCCCGCAATACCCAATTACTTACCTTACTCAAATCTAGCTATAAAGCCCAATTAGAATCGCACCATATGTGCCCATAATGAACGATCACAACTCCTCGCAACCTCGAAGGGTAACTCATATATCACTCTAGAAAACAAATAAGCTCAATGACAATCGGATGGTACATCCCTCAACAATAGCAATTTGTAGCCAACAATTCCGACCCGGTGCAGAACGCACACCCATACTGGACCTACCAATGAACTCTAAATCAACTCTGGTCATACACAATAGACAAATGACCCTCCGAAGGTCCATAATGACTGAATCACAATGCACTAACACCTGTCTAACCTTGGCTACGTATCTACAGCCCTCAACTATGAAATCATCTCCTCATTCGAGTCCCCGGACTCAAAACCCTCCGAGCACACAAATCACCATATCTAATCTCAACTCCGTCGCCTAAATGTCTAATACTTCCCCAATACACGATCATACCACGAGGGATACCCCTACAATCCGTATGTGTTACAAGGCCAAATTTGAATACCCGCAACCGCCAATAAGGAGAGTACCGCCACACCAATGAAGTATCCATAAATCAAAACACAGTGCCCCTTCTAAAACTTATACCTTCTTCGAGCCATATCTAAAAGTAACGACATCTACCTGATCATCTAAGATCGTCCATGCCACCTAAGAATTCAGAACCTTCCTTTCATATCGCATCGTGACCTAGAACCCGCAATCTCAATACTACACCACACATCGCACCCGTTATGCCATCATATGAACGATACAACAAACCTCAAACCCACTCTGAGTCGCAAGCAACTACATACTCAATCACCTAAGAACTTTCCATTTGATTTCATTCTGGAGAAAATTACAATATTCCACATGCCCCACACACCAGTAGAAAATATGCATCTCAAACTACGGTATGGACCATCTAGAACTCTCAAAAATCCATTTGCACTTAACCAAACCGTCAGGACTGAATCCCTATAACTCAACTAAGCTGCGCAGGTCGCAAGAACTCCAAAGAATTTCCACGAATCACATGTAGAACCTTACCACATCATAAGCACCCAAAGGACCGATCTTACCCATTACCATGCTGATCCAATACACTACCAGACTGTCCTATTTCTCTGAGTTCCTTCTGAATTACCTTCCTATTGATTCTTTCTCCTTGCCATAGTACCAAAATCCTCAACCATAAATCACCACGCGAGACCCTATCACAGAACCACATCGCCCTAAGGCTCATAAACCACTGAATATTATCTCAACTACCCCAAAGTACCACATTTCAAATACTCACTCTAAAGAGACTTTTGATGAATTCGAACTATCCCTCCCTTTCATGATACCAGAATGTAGAACCCACAATGATATATAAACCCTGAATCCATCAGAACCATTCTCGAGATTCACCCACGCTACGCAATTTTCAATTAAACTGATCAAGCAAATCGAACGACTTGTACCTCATTAACACACCAACACCCAAGGGAGTAACCCGCACCCTAGGCAACCAAGCAAATTCCTAATTTACGCACACTACTTCCTTTACAAATAACAACTCAAGCATGCAATAAGACCCATATCCCCATAGAGTATAATATAACATGTATCCAGAAATTTTCATTACCGAGTCATTCTCAAACTCTATCTCTGCAGGTCATAACTGATCCACCAGCGTACCCCAAACTGAAACAATACAACACATAATCGGGAAACCAACTAATCATTAGAAGACTCCCCCACTTGGCTCAAAGCCATAGATCAAAACAAACAATAACTCACAATGCCCATACGTTATCACTGCCACCGTACTGCAGTGAGATTTAACTAATCCTTCACAAGCTCATAATAACACAACCCGTCTAACGGCTCAAGTCATCTGTAAATCTCGCATTCACCATTGTAATATTCATGCCAACTTCCACAAGCGATATAAACTCAAATTACAACATATATCATTTACTGGTAGAAGAGAACTTACTACAGAACAACATAAGGATCACACACCCTAGGACAACCCGCGGGAGATACCTCTTCCTGCTTAGCCTCAAACTGATATCTCTCTATACACTTCCGGAGATCATAGCTATTACGCAATCACTTTATCCTTCTGAATCTAAACACAAACAACGCCTACCCTCGAGGCATCACAATACGCGGTATAAAAACCTGAAGCTGATGGCAGAACTAACACTGGAGCGGTGGTCAAAGAAATCTTGAGTTTCTGGAAGCTCTACCCACACACGTCTGATCACATGGATACCCTCACTGGACACCATGTCTCCCAAAAATGCTACTGAACTGAGCCAAAATTCATACTTGGAGAACTTTGCATAGAGCTTCTCCTTCCTGAATCCTTATAATGTCGTCCTCAAATACTGAGTATGCTACCCCTGGCTACGCATATACGCTAGGATTCCATCAATGAATACAATAAGAAAGGAGTGCTAATACGGCTGGAATACCCCGTTAATCAAATACATGAATGCTACTGGGGCAATGCTCATCCCAAAAGACATCACCACGAACTCATAACATAAAATAAGGATCCGCTTCACTCCACAACTGAACAACATAAGAGGTCTTCCCATACACTCACCACTCGAGGCTATATGCCAACTCCGGACAGAAGTCAAACACTCAATAGTTCTTAGTACATATCCAGCCCATCCCTTTTTGTCACAATCAAGCAATATGAACACATCTCACCCTCAAATCACATTCACCACATAGTCATCTAGCCATAAAGTCTCGTCAATAAGGACACCAACGAACATATAAGTCCCCAAATACATGTACTCACACAACGAAATCTCAACACTCAAGCCACAGACAGAACTCGGCCTCAAGTCCTCCAGACTGGCCCATTATCAACATGATAAAATCACCTCATCCATGGAAGTCACAAGCCGTCGATGCACAACTGATACCAAGCGCTCACGTGCGCATTCGAATACATGAAAGGAATTCAAAGAGTCATGCTTTTGGTTGAATAAAATGGATTCGCACGACAAGAATTCAGGAATGTGAGATTTCTTTATTCCTAAGTGTTCTGTAGCCTCTCAAAGATAAGTACAGACGTCGTCGTACCGATCTGAAAGACTCTACTATACCTGCTCATGACCGATGAGTCCTATGTAACCTAGATCTCTGATACCAACTTGTCACGACCTGAAATCTAAACTGGCCGTGATGGCGTATATCGTGGTACTAGGCTAGCCAAATTTACTGAAAATATCATGAGATTCCCATTTGATATATAAATTATCCTATATTTCATAATAGTTTCCACTTTTAAACATTTCAAACAATAAAAATGAGCAAAACGTCTAAACACAGCCCCAACATCTGGAGTCAACCGTCTTGAGCATCTAAGAAGTGATACAGTCTAATACAAATTCTCTACTACAATAAGTCTGGGAAGTAAAGTAAAATGACAGAGTAGGAAGGAGAAAGAGTAGGCTGCAGATGCCAAGCAGCTACCTCGCAATCTCCGAACAATGCTCCAAATGGGGTAGCTCAACTATCGCTCTGCCCTGGTACCTGAATCTGCACACAAGGTGCAGGGAGTAACGTGAGTACGCCAACTTAGTAAGTAACAACCATAACTAAAGACTTGAGTGCAGTGACGAGCATTTAAATCATAATTTCAGAAAAATAAGTGCCAACAAAGGTAAATAAATCGACTCAAGGTCTACATCGACCATATACTTCACAAATTCCAATTATCCGTTCAAAACTTTTATAAAACAGTAATTTTCTTTTATTAAAAGGCTCTGTGTAAAGAAGAGTGAGAAAACAATGAATTTCACAATGTAACAACCTCTCAGGCACAGTGTCACTCATAAGTAAGGTCTCTCAGTCACTCGTGACTCCATTATCAATATTCAATGTTCACACTCAGTACTCTCGCTCCATAGGTACCATGTATCCACACAAATCGATGCGGCGTTCAACCTGATCCACATAACATATACATACATATATATATATATATATATATATATACATATATATATATATATATATATATATATATATATATATATATAT
>ML340092.1:46123-135822 GCA_005239505.1 Nicotiana paniculata
ACCCGATCCAAATAATACATATATATGTTGCGACGTGCAGCCCGATCCAAATAATTGTCGACTGCGCTCACTGGGGGTGTACAGACTCCTGGAGGGGCTCCTATAGCCCAAGAACTATATTGTTGCGGCGTGCAGTCCGATCCAATATATATATATATATATATATATATATATATATATATATATATATATATATATATATATATATATATATATATATATATATATATATATATTGTTGCGGCATGCAGCCTGATCCATATAATATATTGCTGCGGCATGCAGCTCGGTCCATATAATATATATTTTTGTGGCGTGCAGCCCAGTCCATATAATATATTGATGCGGCATGCAGCCCGGCCCATATAATATATTACGGCGACATGTAACCAGATCCATATAATATATTGTTGTGGCATGTAGCCTGGTCCATATAATATCCACACCACTCGACTCTCGACCTCACTTAGTCATCCTCACAAGCCATTCGCGCGACTCATCTCAACTCACGGGACTCAGCCCAAAGTACCTCTCAGTATTCTAAAACAGTGTGATCACAGTGATAACAGCAACAAGTATAAAGCATGATTGAGTTCATAAATTTTCTATAAAAAAAAAATAGTGTGAGAATAGTGGAAAAATACCCCTAGGGGTCTAAACAGAACGGCGCAAGGCCCCAAACGTGGAATACTGCCCATAATATAATATAAACCTAAAAAATACAGGACATCTTATGATTTCAAATCAAATATGCGACATAATAGTCGCCATGGGACGGACCAAGTCACAAATCCCTATCGGTGCATGCCCACACGCTCGTCACCTAGCATGTGCATCACCTCATTTATCAAAACAATATGAAATACCGGGGTTTCATACCCTCAGGTCTAGATTTACAATTGTTACTTACCTCAAACCGGTCCGAATACTACTCCGCGATGCTCTTGCCTCTCGAATCGGCTCCCAAACGCTCCGAGTCTATCAAAATTAGATTAATAACATCAAAATATGCTAGGAAGATAAAACCCATTCAATAATTATCACAATTGGACACAAATCCCGAAGTTAGCCAACCCGGCCCCCGTGCCCACGTCTTAGAATTCGATACAAATCACAAAACTAGAATCATTATTCCGTCACGAGTCTATGCATACCAAGACCATCAAATCCGACCTCAAATCCGCACTCAAATCATCAAAAGAAGTTCTCAAACTTTCTTCCCCAATTTACACACTGATTTTTCCCTAATTTCACCCTATTTCAATCCAAAAATCACATGGAAACGAGTTTTAGGTTCAAATATCTTACCTCAATGAAGTCCTCTTGATTTCCTCCTTCAAAACCCTCTCCCAAATCTTAATCCCAGATAAAATATTGAAGAAATGGCTAAAAATCGCGAAAGCTGGAATTTATACCCTCCTGTCTAGTGGTTCCGCACCTGCGGCCACTAACACGCACCTGCGGTCCCAGGTGCGCACCTGCGGAAAACACTTAGAAGCCCAGCCTCCGCACCGGCGCTCAAACTTCTGCATCTGTGGCTTCGCAGGTGCGGTAAAAACCTCGCACCTGTGGAAAACACTTAGAAGCCCAGCCTCCATACCTGCGCTCAAACTTCCGCATCTGCGGCTTCGCAGGTGCGGTAAAAAACTCACACCTGCGGAACTCCTCTAACCCACAATAATCCACACCTGCGACGAGTCTTCCGCTTATGCGAGCCCGCACCTGCGGTCCCCTATCTGCAGGTGCGGTAACATCAGCACCAGCAGCATCAGCAGCTATTTTCCAACTTAAAATCCCCCGATGGCTATCCGAAATCAACCTGGGCCCCTCAGGACCCCAACCAAAAATACAAAAAAGTCATAAATGATCATCCGGACTTAGTCGAACCCTCGAAACACCCAAAATAACGTCGAAACACCGCTTCAACTCATGATTCAAGCCTAAGAATCTTCAAACTTCCGATAACCGCCAATGATGCCGAAGCTAACCAAAACACATCCGATTAACCTAAAAATTTACACGCACATCCAAAATGATACTACGAACTTGTTTCAACTTCCGGAATTCCATTCAGACAACGATAACAAATTTTCCATTGCCGACCGAAAATCGCCAAAAACTCAGTTTTGCCAATTCAATCCTAATTATATACCGAACATCAAAACCACATTCCGAACACACTCCTAAGTTCCAAATCACCTAAAGAAGCTATCCGAACCATAAAATCTACATTCCGAGATCGTTTACCAATAAGTCAACTTATGGTTGACTTTTCTACTATTGAACCAAGTTAAGAGACTAAGTGTCTCATTTCTCTCCAAAAATCAAAATTGAACCCGATCCAACCAATCTAACATAACACAATGAAGTTGAACCACATATAATGAAGCAGAAACGGGGGAAACGGAGCTATTACTCTCGTAACGACCGGCCAGGTCGTTACACCTAACTGCAAATCCGCCCCCTTAAGAGTTAAGATCTTGCTCTACCCAATCTTATATGCAATCTAGAATTCCCTCTCCCAAGTTCAATCCTAGATTCGTAGATAGTATTTTGTTGGTGATCAAGAAATCAAATAATTAAGCGCAAGATTGAATAAATAACCAATATGATAAAATAATAAAAATAATTCAAGCTTCAAACTACAACGTTCATGTAGCACCCAAAACTTTAGAACAAAGAAACTATGAAATTAAAAGAAGAGAAGAGAAGAAAAACTAGTTAGAACCCTACTTCAAGCGTGGTGTGTGTTCCTCCACGTGAATTCCCCTTCAAAGTATGTTAGATACCCTCCAAAATAGATTTAGAACTCCTTTTATACGAGTTAGGGTCGTGTAGGGCCGAAATAACCTTGTCCCGAACGAAGTAGGAAAACCTTGTACCCAGCGTCCAGGCCAGCGCCAAGCGCTGGAGCTGGCGCTGAAAGAAGTAGCTATTTTCCGTTTTGCAATTCTTTCCTGCGTTACTTCATCACTTGTTGCCAAGAATGCAATTTATATATCGTTGTTGTCTCCACTTGGAGGGAAAAACACCAAATGGTGTCCCCCCTCCTTTTATATTATTCTTTTTCTGTTTTTTTTCTTTTGTGTTTTATTCAATTTTCCTCCAAATCTCTTGATCTTCATAACGCATTATTCCTACACAGTTAAAATATAATACTAAGCACAAAATAATAGAACTAATACTCAAATGACGATTAAAAGTATTATAATGTGAGATAACAATGGTTAAATATATGCATTTTTGGACGAACATCAACACCCCACACTTAAACTCGTGTTCGTCCTCGAGTAAGCATTAAAATCACTCTTAATAAATCAAGCCTAGAAATACCACCACGTCGGTAGATATCACGACCCAAAATCCGTAAGGCCGTGATGGCACCGGGCACCACTGTCCGGCAAGCCAATCATTAATTAGTTGAAATAAATTCTTGTTTTAACATTCTTGAAATCATTACCTTTAACTTTAACACGTAACAACTAAATAAAATCCATTAAGTAAAAACATCAGTTTAATATTCCACTTTTATAAAATACATCCCAAACACATCTCAGAACCTAGTGTCACAAGTGCATGAGCAAATTTTAAGAATTTTACAATCACTACCAAGCTTGTCCGAAATACAATTGGACAAGGAAATTAAAATGAAATGAATACAATACGAGGGAGACTCTGTCAGCTGCGAATCGCCTCCGGCTGATGCAGCTCGCCTAAGTCTCCAAACCAGCCACATCGCTATGAAAGTACCTGTGCAACAAAATGCACATCAAGTGTAGCATGAGTACGAAGACAATGTGTACTCAGTAACTATCCCGCCTAACCTCGGAGAGGTAGTGGCGAGAGGTCGACTTAGACACTTGCTAAGGTCCAGCAAAATAATTTAACAAGATATGATTTTAGTAATAGGCATACGAGGATGATAAAAATAGTAAACATTAAAGATAACTGTAATTCAAATAAATACTGAAAGTAAATACACAATTACTACTTCATTTTCCCCCAAAATATCTTAAATAAACAATTATTTCCTCATTTTCCCCCAAAACATCTTAAATAAAAAATTATTTCTTTATTTTCTCCCAAATGTCTTGTCACTTCAAAATCCATGAAAATCATTAACAATTTAGCATGTGCATATGGGATAAGGACAACCGGCATGAGCCATCATAATAATCATATTTGTGCACTGTCGAGGGTCGAACGGCCCGAACCATAATATATCTTTCAATCTCGCCGTGGCGTATGGCCCGCTCCCATGAGAGTGGGGGAAATAACACTCCACTCGCGGAATGTAAATTGCGAAGCGGTCACACAGTCATGCACAATCAACAGTCCACCCCGACTACATCGGGAAAATAAATACTCAAGTAAATGACAAATTTCTCTTTTAAAAGTCATAAAAATAGTATTTAAATCTTTTCTCGAAATTCATTTGCCAAGTTTAATAATATTCAATAATATAACCTTATCAGGAATACAATTATCCACGGAGGAGTCAATTCTCTTTCTAAATGATTAAAAAAAGGTACACTCTAGCCTTCTTAGGAAATAAATTACCAATTCAATAGCATTATCAGTCTAATATTATTGGCAGGATCACATGTACAACACGTAAGGCATGCTAGTGGGTCCTAGACTACCCGGACATAAGCATAATAGTAGCTACGCACGGACCCTCATCACTTCGTGCGTACGTAGCCCCCACAAATAGTAACACCTATTTAATTAGTTCACCTAGGGGGACAATTCCCCCTCACAAAGTTAGAAAGGAGACTTACCTTGCTCCGAAATTCCATAACCGGCTTCCAAGCCCTTCCGACGACTCCAATGGATGCACGACGCCCCAAAACTATCCAAATAACGACAAACCAATGAAAATATACTCTAATATTTTCAACAATTCAGATTATATAAACTCCTATCTCCGCTCAAGGAATCGACCAAAATGCTCTCGGGCCCGCGTGCCCGGATTCCAAAATTTCTCGAAGATATATCCTATCCATAGCTTTACTAGTTCAAATACACAATTTACTCAAACATTCATGCTCAATTCGTGGCTAAAATCCAAATTACCAAATTTTCTAGGTTTTCTTCAAATCCCACAATTTCCACAAATTCCCACACTTAAATCTGAACCTAAGCCATGCATTTAACTTGAAATGAGTTGGAATAACTTACCTTATTATCCTTGAAGAAAATCTCCACTGAAGCTCCTCAAAATCGCCCATGCCAAGATGAAAACGGGAGAAGAAATGAAAAAATTCCCGTTTTAAAACATTCTGTCCAGGCCAATATCCGCACCTGCGATCCACCTCTCGCACCTGCGGCTTCCTCAGCCCAGCCAAAACTCGCACCTGCGCCCCATTGTCCGCATCTGCGCCTTCACAAGTGCGGAAATTCCATTGCACCTACGCTCCCAGCCAAGCCACCAAAACCTCGCACCTGCGGCCCAAGCCTCGCAGGTGCGGTCACACCAGATGACAGCAACCTCAGTTTTTCTTCAACTTCAAACATTGATCTGTTAACCACCCGGAATCCACCCGAGGCCCCCGGGACCCCGTCCAATTACACCAACCTGTTCCAAAACATAATATGGACTTTCTCGAGGCTCAACTCACATCAAACAACCCGAAATCACGAATCGCACTAAAATTCAAACTTTATGAACTTGAAATTTCAAACTTCCACCTCCGATGCCGAAACCTATCAAATCGCGTCCGATTGACCCCAAATTTTGCACACAAGTCATATTTGACATTACAGACCTTCTCCAACTTCCGGAATAGCATTTCGACCCCGATATCAAAATTTCCACTTCCGATCGGATTTCTCAAAAACCTTCAAATTTCTATCTTTAGCCAAATGACTTCAAAATGACCTACAGACATCCGAATTCACTTCCGATCGCGCTCCCAAATCCAGAATCACCATACGGAGCTATTCCCAGTCTCGAAATCCCAAACGGACATCAATATCACTGAAATGCACTTCTAGCCACACTTAGGAAATTCTTCTAAAATGCTATCTTCCATAACATGCGCTGAAACGCTCCCGGGCTATCCAAAGCCCGATCCGGACATACGCCCAAGTCCGAAATCAATATATGAACCTGCTGGAACCTTCAGATCCTGATTCCGAGGTCGTTTACTCAAAATTCCAATCTTAGTCAATTTCTCCAACTTGAGGCTTCTGAAATGAGAATTTTCTTTCCAATTTGACTCCGACAATGCCTACGAGTCATAATACCTGAAGTGGATCTGCTCATGAATTCAAACCGTTGAATGATGCACTAGAGCTCAAAACGACCAGTCGGGTCGTTACAATAGATACTGACCATTAGGCCCTATAGCAACTCAAACTATCAGATATACACTTCCTCGTCATCGTGCAAGATATACAAGTCACAAACAAACAACAAACTTCTAACCTCCTAACCTCAGAGATGGACTCTAACTTATCGAATTTAAGCTCGCTCACCTACTCTGTCAAAGAAGCTAATAACATCATCTATCTATCATGAAACAAGTGCCCTCACAAGAATAAATAGTCCATACACTCAAATCAAAGAAAGAATATAATTTAAGAACTTAGCATCAAAGAACAACTCTCGCACTCACAAACGAATTCACATGTATGCACAAAAAACCATAGGCTTGCCCATTATGTACATCTCTACTAATTAAGCATGCTCGAATAGAATCAAATAGGACTTTAATGGGTTGTAATGTTGGCTAAGGGACGGGTTGGAGAATTATATAATACTGACTTACTCTTCCCTAAGCACTTTGAACTTTTAGACTTCATCAACCATTATTTTAATCTCTTAATTTTATTTTTCAGCCCTCTCTTCATCAATTGTTTCACATGTATTTCCCTCATATCAAGAATGTTTCTTTTTTTTTTAGAATTTATTTTTTTTCTCTTTTTGTTTTCATATCACATTGTTTTCAAGAGGGCATTTTCATCACTTTGTAGCTATCATTGGTCACCATTTTTTACTTAATCACCCCTTTCTTTAAATTTATCAATTAATATCACAGTCTAAGCAACAGTGCTCAAGGAAGCAGGGTGCAAAAACTAGGATTCAACAAAAGGATCAAGGCAAAAATACGGCTTCCTAACAAAAGGCTACAGGCTCAAAGGGCTAACTAGTGGTACAATATCTAAAGAGGATAGAATTCACAAGACATATCAAAGAAAGCCTATTATCATCTTCTAAACATAGCAACACTTTTATTTCGCTTCAATAACATGCAAGGCAAGTTCTAGACTAAGATGCAAAACATGAAATATATGTAAGAAATCCTCACCCCGCATGGCGCAAGTATCAATCAAGATGGATCAATTCTACTCTAAGATAGACATGGTCATTACGAACGAAAAAATAAGAATAAGCTATATACATAGTCACAACCTTGAGCTTAGGTGTCAGAAAGTCTGTTATTATATTCATTACTCAAGCACCTACAGAAAAGTACTACTCAAGCTCAGGCCTAAATATGCTAGTATTAAACAAGTAACAAAAGTTTGTCTTATCCCTCTTTTAATACTCCTAAAATATCTAATCCTAAAAATAAAAAATTTACCCGGTTCAAGTTACATCTCCTGAAAAAGAACCGATGCAAAAAGAAAAACCAAGGGGGATTATTACTTAACTAAAACTAACTAGAACAAAAAAAAATATTAGTTTTTATTGGACTTTAATCCCTCAAGAAAGCTATCCACAAAATCTATCGTCGGGAAAAGTCTAAATTTTCTTTTTTTGCTATTTTTCTTTTTTTTTTAAATATTTTTTTTAAAGAAAAACAAAAACTACTACATTAAGAAAAAAGTTATTACAAATAAGTTAGGATAACACAAAAAATCACCCAGGCAATCTCCTCACCCCACACTTAAAATTATGCAATGTCCTCAATGCACACTGAAAATAACAAGAGGGTAAAAGAGACTCTCTGGTAGGCCAATGGCCGAAGAATTAGCAGCTCACGTGATACTCAGACTTCTCTCAGGTATGATTCTTTGTGCAGGTAACTCACACTTAGTTTCAACCACATGCTCGCTTTTGCACATGCCTATTAGATTTGACTACATGCTCCTACTCCTATAAAATATAAAAACAACACTACAAAAAAACAACACAAAAAAAAATTAAAATAAAAAATAAGCAAAATTAAAAAAGAAAAATAAAATTGGGTTGCCTCCCAACAAGCGCTTGATTTAATGTCGTGGAAAGACACCATCATTTCACCACTTTTCTTTCCACTTTGAGGATATAAATTGCGCCCCCAATTTTGCATCACTTTTTGTATCACGTTCCTGGGGCGGTGGTGTAAAAATAAAGGAACCATGCAGTAGATATCGCATCTTGCACTTCTTAGCTTTTAAGTGAGGGATGTCATTTTTTCTCCTTATATGCTCGACTAGATCAATTCTCATGTCACCAACCAAACACAATGTTGAAAAGTTTTTAGAATGAGGTCCAATACGCTCCAACTCTAAATCTGCATTATTGTTTACATCCTCTATTTTGCACTCTTCGTCAACCTTGACATCATTAATAATATTTTGGTCGAATAGTTGGAATTCCTCTTTCCGCTCCACAAGCTAACAAGTATCCACAAAAATTAGTTGTAGGACATCAGACGCCTCAACTTTTTTATTCAATTGAGCCTGCAGGTCATGGATATCCGAGCCAAATTGGTCTATCTCTTTCCTGAGCTCAGTTCTTCCTTCTATCAGTTTTTCAGTCATATTTGAAATACCATCACGGAGAAACTTATGAGATTTTATCAGTTGAGATTGTTCCTCTAGCCAAGATTTGCTCACTATATCTGCTTCTTTAAAGTAATCTTCTTGTGGGAACTCTCTCTCTTCGTCGAGTTGAGGTTCTTCTTGGAAATTGGCCATTAATTCGTCCACTCTATCCTGGAGTCTTTTGATCGCTAAGGCGTCAAGAACTTGTTGCTCGGTTACTTTCCTCATCATGTCATGTTGCTCGGCTACCACTTGCCTCATCATGTCCATAATACGTGCAACCTGTTCCATATCCTCCACTTCCTTGCTCCTATCAAACTCATAAACATTATTAGAAACATTATAATAAGAGCTTTGAGGATAACAAGAATTAGGACAACCATCCCAGTGTCCACCTTGAAAACCACATACATTACAAAATTCCACACATAAGATTGAGATGCACAATTTTTCCACAAGTGTGGTCCTCCACAATATGGACAAGGATCGTCATAATAAGAATAACCACAATTTGACCAATTCTCATTCCAAGATGTCATGTCAACAAAGATAATAAAATATTAAATTAAGATAAAAATAAAAAATAAAAACTTGAATAGACAAAAAGTAAAAATACAATCTAGTAGAATAGATAATTTCTAAGTCCCCGACAACGGCGCTGTAACGACCCGACCGGTCGTTTTGAGCTCTAGAGAACCGTTCAGCGGTTGGAAGTCATGAAAAACTTCATTTCAGGTATTGTAAATTGTGTGTATGGTCGGAGTTGGAATTCAGGAAGTTCGGAGTTAGATTGGAAGGAAATTCTCATTTCGGAAGTCTAAAGTTGGAGGAATCGAGTAAGATTGGAATTTTGAGCAAACGACCTCGGAATCAGGATCTGAAGGTTCCAGCAGATTCGTATGATGATTTCGGACTTGGGTGTATGTACGGGTCGGGTTTTTGATAACCCGGGAGAATTTTGGCGCATATTGTGGAAATCAGCATTTTAGAAGAAATTTCCTAAGTTTGAGTTGGAAGGAATTTTAGAGATATTGATGTCTGTTTGGGATTCCGAGTCTAGGAATAGCTTCGTATGGTGATTCTGGAGTTGGGAGCGCGATCAGAAATGAATTCGGATGTCCGTAGGTTATTTTGGAGTCATTTGGCTAAACTTAGAAATTTGAAGGTTTTGAAGAATTCGACCGGAAGTGGAAATTTTGATATCGTGGTCGGAATGCGATTCCGGAATTTGCAGCAGGTCCTTAATGTTGAATATGACTTGTGTGCAAAATTTGGGGTCAATCGGAGATTATTTGACGGGTTTCGGCATAGAATGTGAAAGTTTGGAATTTCAAGTTCTTAAAGATTTGGATTGGAGAGCGATTCATCGTTTCAGTGTTGTTTGATGTGATTTGAGGCTTCGAGAAAGTACATGTTATGTTTTGGGATAAGTTGGTATGATTGGACGGGGTCCCGGGGGCCTCGGGTGGATTCCGGGTGGTTAACGGATCAAAGTTGAAGTTGGAAAAGGGCTTAAGCTTGCTGTCATATGGTGTAACCCCACCTGCGAGGCTTTGGCCGTAGGTGCGGAGCCGCAGGTGCGGCTAAGGGCGCCGCAGGTGCGAGATTTGGGACTGGAGCTGAGGGGACCGCAGGTGCGGGAGTTTGGTCGCACCTGCGGAGTCGTTGGTGCGAAGAGTGGGTCGCAGGAGCGGATTTTGCTAGATCGAGTCAGAGTCGCACCTGCGATGGAATTTCTGCAGGAGCGGCTATTGGACCGCAGGTGCGAAAGGAGGCCTGGGCAGAATGTTTAAAGAGGGGTTTTTGTCATTTCTCACCCGTTTTTCATATGCTATGGACGATTTTGGAGAGCTTTTCAAGGGAGATTTCATCAGGGGTCAGAGGTAAGTTGTTTCTACTCGTTTCTTAGGTTAAATACAGATTTGATGCATAGATTAGATATGGGAAATTCGGGAAAATATTGAAGGAAACCTAGAATTTGATAAAGTTGATTTTAGCCTCGAATTCAGCATAAATATTGGAGTAAATTGTATAATTGAATTAGGCAATCTATGAGTAGTGATTATCTTCAAGAAATTTCGAAGTCCGGGCACGTGGGCCCGAAAGCATTTTGGTCATTTCATTGAGCCGGGTTGGGGAATTCTATAATTTGAATTTGTTATAAACAATAGGGTATATTTTCATTGAATTGTCGTTATTTGGATAGTTTGGGGGCATTGTGCATCCATTGGAGTCGTCGGAGAGGCTTGGAAGCCGGTTATGAATCTTCGGAGCGAGGTGAGTCTCCTTTCTAACCTTGTAAGAGGGAAATTATCCCCATAGGTGTTCCATATGTTGTGTGTATTTTCTTTGGGGGCTACGTGCGTACAAAGTGATGAGAGTCCGTACGTAGCGACTATTATGCTGTGTCGGGTAGTTTTAGGGCTCACAAGCATGTTTTATGTGACGTATATGTATCCTTAGCATACCTTGGGTTTCTTATTATCATTGAATCAGTATGGAATTAGGGAAAGTTGCACTTGAATTCCCAGTTGATTCATCCTTGTTGCTAGTAGCCCCTATTGAGTTTATTGATAATTTCGGTATATATATATGTACATATAAGAGTCAGCACTCGAGTCGCAGGTATGATTTGCGACCGAGGGAAGCTTTATGATTATTCATATAAGTGTGGCAGCACTCGAGTCTCAGGTATGATTAGCGACCG
The DNA here is from genome assembly GCA_005239505.1 of Nicotiana paniculata. Lineage (NCBI taxonomy): Eukaryota > Viridiplantae > Streptophyta > Magnoliopsida > Solanales > Solanaceae > Nicotiana > Nicotiana paniculata. The sequence goes on from ML340092.1 coordinate 57,588, forward strand.
AGGGAAGCTTTATGATTATTCAGTATAAGTGTGTCAGCACTCGAGTCGCAGGTATAATTCGCGACCGAGGGAAGCTTTATGATTATTCAGTATAAGTGTGTCAGCACTTGATTCACAAGTATGATTCGCGATCGAGGGAAGCTTTATGATTATTCGGTATATATATATGTGTCAGCACCCGAGTCGCAGGTATGATTCGCGAGCGGGGGAAGCTTTACGACCAATAAGTTCTTAGATGTCTCCCTTATGAATCCGGCCGGTTGTCTCAATCCTGTGTACACATGACTACTTGGTACTATTTCATGTATATTGACTTGTCAGATATTTGGGGAAAAGAAAGTGGAAATTATTATTTACTTTGATATTTGGGGGAGAGGAAAGTGGAAATTGTCATTTACTTCCAGTATTTACTTGGATTCCTGTGCTTTGTACATATTTGTTGTTCACTGTCTTACATTCCTACTGTTTCATTATACCCTATTATATTATACTTATGGACCTTAGTGAGTGTGGAGTCGACCTCTCATCACTACTTCTTCGAGATTAGACGGGATACTCACTGGGTACATATTTGTTTATGTACTCATGCTACTCTTGTTGTGCATTTTGTTGCACAGGTACCATCATAGCACAGTGATTGATTTGGAGACTTACACTGGCTGCATTCATTCGGAGGCGTTCCGCAGCTGACAGAGTCTCCCTCCTATGTATTTGCATTTGTTTTAAAGTCCTTGTCCAAATTGTTCCTCGGACAAGTGTTGTATAATTGTATAAGTTCTTAGTAGTTGCTCATGTACTTGTGTCACCGGGTTCTGGGGATGTGTTGAGATTTATATTACTGGTTTAAATTGATTTCTACCGTATTTATTTAAAAAAATGTAGTTATTTGATTATGAAATGCGAGAAAGAGGCAATGATTTCTAAAGTGTTAAGCAGGAAAGTATCTCAACTAATTAAGGGGTTGGCTTACCTGACAGCGGTGTCCGGCGCCATCACGATTCATAGATTTTGGGTCGTGACAGGCGCCAAAAACTTGTTGCTCCCAAACGCACACGCAAGTATACGTGGTCGACAAGTAATATAGGATTGTATGTCTAGATATCGTACCCACAGAGACTTGTGATTAACTGTCAACTAAATTAAACCAAACAATTAATCTATTCAAGCGATTCCGAAAGTATTAATATTTAACTACAACTAATCTAGAGTACAAATTAAGAGATTAAAGAAAACAAGTTTGCAATCTTAGAGATGAATTCAATGAGAGACGATATTCTAGAGCTATGGTTTGCCTAACAATCCCGTTGAATCTTCCACTTAAATCGTCTAATAATTTATCTCGTTTATTGGTTGACAGGGTTAATATTACTCGTAGCCTTCTCCCGAAGTACTACTAGTCTATTCAAGCTAACCTAACGCCTACATTCCTATGGAATTAGGATTAACAAGAACGCATTAATAATTCCTGTATAGTAACCAAGCAATGCAATTAGGTATATTCCTATCCTAACCGCGAATCCTCCCCTTAAGAGTTAAGATCTTGCTTTACCCAATCTTATATGCAATCTAGAATTCCCTCTCCCGAGTTCAATCCTAGATTCATAGAGAGTATTTAATTGGTGATCAAGCAATCAAATAATTAAGTGCAAGATTGAATATATAAACCAATATGATAAAATAATAAAAACAATTCAAGCTTCAAACTGCAACATTCATGTAGCACCCTAGAACAAAGAAACTATGAAATTAAAAGAAGAGAAGAGAAGAAAAACTAATTAGAAGCCTCCTCCAAGCGTAGTGCGTGTTCCTCCACGTGAATTCCCCTTCAAAGTATGTTAGATCCCCTCAAAATAGGTTTAGAACTCCTTTTATACGATTTAGGGTCGTGTAGGGCCGAAATAAGCTTGTCCCGAACGAAGTAAGAAAATCCCGTACCCAGCATCCAGGCTAGCGCCAAGCACTAGAGCTGGCGCTGAAAGCAGTAGCTATTTTCCGTTTTGCAATTCTTTCCTGTGTTACTTCATCACTTGTTGCCAAGAATGCAATTTATATATCTTTGTTGTCTCCACTTGGGGGGACAAACACCAAATAGTGTCCCCCCTCCTTTTATATTATTTTTTTTTCTTTTTTTTCTTCTGTGTTTTATTCAATTTTGCTCCAAATCTCTTGATCTTCATAATGCATTATTCCTACACAGTTAAAATATAATATTAAGCACAAAATAATAGAACTAATACTCAAATGACAATTAAAAGTATTATAATGTGAGATAACAATGGTTAAATATATGAATTTTTGCCCGAACATCAGTCTGAAACCGTAATCTTAGGTAAACCATAAAATCGATAAAAAATAAAGGTAAAGAATCAAATATTTTAGTAAAATGAACATAGACAGGAGGTTGTTCAAAAAGAAAAATCAGAATCAAACCAGGTTGAAACCCTAATTTAGGGCAAATAAAGGAAATTAACAAGAATATGCAGAATTACAAACTCTCTCCTCTCTCCTCAAACTTACGATCAACAGTGCACGCTGGCAACTCCCCTTCATGGCCTCCACGGCCGGCGGCCAGCCTCCTCCTGAGGTTGGTTCGTCGTCTTCCTCCCCCCCCCCCCCCCCCCCCCCCCCTCAGTTGTTACCAATCTCTACAAACCCTAATCCAAACCCTAATACACCTAAAACCTATGAAAATTTATTAAACCCTACTGACATAAATACGCCCATGCAAACCCTAGCTACGCTACCATTGTAACCAGTTGAGTTCCTTCATGGATAACCAGTTGTGAAGTGGACGAAACAAGAAGTGAAGCAATCTATCGTACAACAAGGGCTTCAACTTGCAGTTCTTGGGAAATTTTCATATGGGAAACCTATTATTGGTGAATTACGTTAAGTGATTCCAATTCAATGTGAGATTAAGGGTCATTGTTCAGTTGGCTTGATTGAAGACAATCATGTGTTAATTAGGTTGTCTTTATTAGAGGATTATGTTCATCTTTTTTCAAAGTCATCTTTTTATTTAAAGGCTCAATCAGACATGTGGCAGATGCATTGTACAAAATGGAATCCATGGTGGACACCTGATGAAGAGACTCCAATTTCCATAGCTTGGATTAGTTTTCCAGAACTTCCTCCAAATTTCTTTGGTAAGGAATGTGTATTTTCATTAGCTCGTGCAGCTGGTAATCCATTACATGTAGACCTAGCAACTCAAAATGGGACTAGACCTAGTTGTGCTAAAGTAAAGGTGGAAGTGAATTTTGCTAGGTAATTTTCCTAAATGTATTAAGATTGTTGAATAAACTGATGAATCTGGGCCAGAAGAGTTTAAATGGATTGGGATTAAGTATGATTATATGCCTAAATATTGAAAGCCTTGCAAGAAACAAGGGCATAGTGAGGCAGAATGATGGGTAATTCATCCTGAATTACACAAGATTTGATGAAGATGTTGAGGATCAAGGCAAGGAGAAGACAGTTGTGGTAAGAAAAGAAGCAATTGGTACAGCTGCAAATTCAACAAAGGTTTATCAAGTGGAAAGGTGGTTGGTAAGCCTGCTACTAATCATGCCAAGCAGGAATGAATACAAGCAAGGAAGAATAAATACCAACGGGATAATCGGGGTCACATTGTTGATAACAAACAAAGTAAGGAAGTTGACAAGGGTAAAGGGAAGGCCAAACTTGAGGAAGTAGCAACCAAGAACAAGTTCAATGCACTAGAGGTTGAGGAAGTTCATCAACCTACTCTACAAATTTCTGAAGGCAAAGGTGAAGATCATAGCAATGGTAAGAAGAAGGAACATGGGGAAAAGCAATCCAAGAAGGGCCATGAGAAGGAAAAAGAAGGCAATACCAGAGTCTCAAGACCTAATCCTAAGGCTTCTGGGGTTAGGGTTGGGAAGGATGCTAATACTAAACCAGCTGGAGAAGGTAATCAACAGGAACTTAAGCATGTAAAGACGGAAACAGTTGATAAAATGTTGGAAGATCAGCATAATGGCAACTTAGATAAAGCTAATCTTATTGTTCCTAGTGAGCAAAGTACTGATGAAAAAGCTAATAAGGAATCTACAATCGACTGGGTTCATAGAAGGTTTAGAACTAGCAAAGAGGAGCTAAGGCAACTCAATTTGACTACAAACCAATCATGTCAAGATATTCCATCTCAAACATTTTTAGATTCAACAAAGGTTGTAGGGAGTGATGCAATTGAGGTGGAGGATGATCAACTAGGCATGACAAAGACAATAGGAGACAAAGTGAGGGACAGCGCCCACCTGGCAATAGGCTGGCGACGCCAGGTCTAAAGCTAGGCACCCTAGGCGTTAGGCTGGCGATTCCAGGCCTAAAGCCAGGTACCCTAGGCGTTAGGCTGGCGTTAGGCTGGCGTCTCCAGGCCTAGCTCCAGGGTCACCTGATAAAGCAACAATATTAAACCTTATCCCTAGTGCAACTAGCAAGATTTTAGCCTATGTAGATGGTGTTCCAGTGTATGCATTGAAGAACCTTCTTGATGGAGATGATAATGAAGGATAGGGATGATACAGTAGGGTCAGACCAAAGCACGGGAAATGGAAAGGGTGGTGATATCAATAGAACAGACATTTCAGAGCAGACTACAATAGTAATTCCTAGGCTAGGCAGTGTCTATGAGCAGCAATTCAAAATGATGCAGGTTGCTGCTTTTTCTATGGTGAATAGCAATGAAAAGGGGGATGAGCGGGCAATTGTTCCAAGAGCAACTAGGGAAATATAGGAAGTGCCTATGGATTCTAGCACTGACCAAATTATGTCGCTGCAAATTAGAGTTCCACATAGGACTCCTCTACAGCATTTACATGATTTAGTTACACACAATGTGACACCAATTGATGAAGACTTAATGAGAAAAAATCCAATGGAGGATGAAGGAGACGATGAATCAACAATAGAAAACTTTAAACAAGTCTCTATGGAAGGAGATTTATCACCCACAGCTAGCGCTAAAGGAGGTAAGAAAACTAAGAAGAATCAGAATAAAGAGCTACCACAACCTTCAAAAATAACGCCTAGGAGGGCAATTTGATGATGATCAAAATATTAATATGGAACATAAGGTCTGTGAATACACAACAGGACTTTCCTAGGGTGATCAACATGAATAGGGAGCATAGTTTTTGTGTAGTTGCATTGATGGAGCTTTTTCAAAAGAAGAGATTAATTGATAGATATAGAAGGAGGTTGAATATGGAGACTGGTTATGAAAATATCAATGGGCAGATATGGTTGTTCTTTGATGCAGTGGTGGAGTGGGAATTAGTGGAGGATATTGGGCAACAGGTGATTGTGATAGTGTTTCACCATGATCTGGGGCAACACATGATGATGACAGTTGTTTATGCAAAATGTTCAGCAATTGAGAGGTTGGAACTGTGGGATCACTTGTATTACTTATCAAGTGATATGAAATTGCCATGGTTGGTAGGAGGGGATTTCACTGTGATATTGCATGAAGATGAAAAAATAGGAGGATTGCCAGTACACCCTCCTGAATATGAGGATTTTGCATTTTGTGTAAACTCGTGTGGTTTGTTTGAGCAATGATATAAAGGAAGCCCATTTACATGGTGGAATGGGAGAGACAATGTTGCGTGTATATTCAAGAGATTGGATAGGATCTTTGTGAATATTCCATTTCAGAACATGTTGCCAAATATCAAAGTTGAATATCTAATCAGAACTGGATCAGATCATGCACCATTGTTAATGACATGTGGGGAGAAGACCACCAATTTTGTCAAGCCTTTCAGGTTCTTGAACTTTTGGACTAAGCATGCTACATTTATGGATGTGGTGAAGTAGAATTGGGAAGCTGATTTCATAGGGGATCTGTTTTTGATGTTCAAGCAGAAGCTCAAGATGGTGAAGGCAGCACTGTCAAAATGGAGTAGGGGAACATTTGGTGATATCTTCAAGCAATTGGCAATTTTGGAGGACATTGTTAGGGTGAAAGACATGTTGTTTGAAGAAGAGCCTACAATTGAGAACATGATTGTCCTTCAAAAGGCTCAATCTGAATTTAAGAAATACTTGAGTATTGAGGAACAGTATTGGAAGCAAAAAGTTAGGATGACTTCGTTTGCTGAGAAGATAGGAATACAAGTTTGTTTCACAATCATGTCAATGGCAAAAGAAAGAAATTGCAACTGAATAGGATCAAAAGTGGAAGTGGGGTATGGATTGAAGACCAGATCAACTGCCTACAGCTGCAGTGGACTTCTATAAAAAATAGTTCACAAATGAAGGTGATGCATCTGACTTCTCCTTGCTCAGTAATGTACCTTCAATGGTCATTATGGAACAGAATTTGGAACTTAGCAGATTGCCAACAATTGAAGAGGTAAGGACAGCAGTTTTTGGGCTTAGTGGGGAGAGTGCTAGTGGTCCAGATGGATTCACTGGCTTGTTTTATCAAACATGCTGAGATGTTATTGGTGCTGATATACACAGCATGGTGTTGATACCCAATTTTTCCTCAAAATTATTTTCAAACTTACATATTATTTTTAAATCATTTTTTATGTTGGTGGTATTTTTCCATAATTTTTCGTATTTTTATCAACTCAGTTTTCTATTTATTTAGTATTTCAGTATTCAGTAATTATTCAAAAATTATATTATAAATAATTTCAAAATGTTTCCCAGCTAAATATGTCCTTTTTTAATCATATTTAATTTTATTAGGCTTTAATTATTTCACAAATTAACCAATTAGGCGTTGTTTAACTATAATTATACAAATTTTGCAACTATGGCCTAATTGTGCATTCATGCTATTTTAATTTAATAATCAGTCATTTTTGTGTTTTAATATTATCTAATTACCTTAATTTTCATCTGTGTGGCATTAATTTCATTTTTACATAATTATTGGCTATTTTAGTAATTATTTATTTGATTTTATGGGTATTCAAATAATAGCCCCATTTTATTTAAAATCTAGCCTATTTTTAAACCCAACCCATCAGATTAAACCAACCCAATACCCAACCCTTCAGCCCAATTAAATACTTAGCCCAAACCCAATTCCATACTCGACCCAACTCCAAACCAATCTGAGTCGTTGATCAAATTAGATCAACGGCCCAGATTCCTATTTCCTTAATTAATTCAAACTAACCCCCACCCTAGCCCCTCTCATTCTCACCGACTCACATATCTTTACTCTCATCTCTCTCTCTCTCTAGTCTCTTCTAGAGACTTCTGTCTCTTCAGCTCCGATGGCTCTCTTCATCTTCTCCGGTCACCCCTTGCCGGAGACCCTGAAACCTCCATCACCCCTGCTTCTCATGGCTCTCTTATGCCGGTGTTGTCATCCCTAAGGCCCACAAAGGGCGAGAACCTATCTACTTACACCCATGGTGTTCCTGTCCACTTCAAGGCTCCAAAGCTTGATTCCGAGTAGGGTTTATGACCCTGAGGCTCGAGCCAATGCTGTTCGAGGTCTTTCTCATCTTCTCTGAGGTTTTCTGTAAAACCCTAATGTTTGAAACTTTCGATTCTTTTAGATCCAACCTAGATATGTGCTTGTTACAAGTTATTATGAGGTTTTCCTTAAAGGTTTTCTATTTTTTCCTAAAATATTCTTCACTTCCAACTAGGGTTTTCTAAAACTGTTCTTCGAAAACGATTTCTTCAAAATTTTAAGTGTTGACCTGTGATTTTTTTTCTCATATGCTTAAACAGTTTTGCTAGGTATTTCTTTTAATCACGATTTATTATGTTAAAACTTTAGTTTTAACCCTGTATTCTAATTCTGTGTTTTTTCTATTGAGTTGTTCTTTAGATTTGTATGTGTGTCTATTTCCCATGAGTATTCCTTGATTATTTCTATGATTTTACCCTATCATACTTATTAGGGTTTATGACTATTCATCTTTTGCCTATATCATGACTACCCTTTGTGATTCTGATTTTGTCTATTACATGTTTACTGCATTCATGCTCATAATGTCATGTACTGGCCTAAAGCCCTGATTCTATATGATTCCTACTTTGTTGTGTTATCGAACCTTTGATTATATTGCTTCTTGCCTAATGTGTGTTTATCCCTCTTAAATCAGCCTATTCTCTTGAACATGCTTGAATCCCTGAATGATTGTGAGTAGTACGATACTGATTTTTCACACAATATTCTAATTCTGAATACTTCCTTAAATACATGAGGCTTTCCTTTAATCAGCATTAATTTCGGATCCCTGATCCCCGGTGATTGATACCATTTGCTGATTTCAGACCTTTGAATTATTTTCAGGCCCTATTTCGTGGTTAATTACGCTATTTACTCTCTCTTGACATTGTTTCCTTAATTGAAACATTCTGAACCTAGCCCTAATTACCTATGCTATACTTATTTACACATTTACTTCTTTCCTTACTTGTTACCTGCTTATTACTGTTTGAAGTTAACTCCCTTAATTAAGGGAGTACTTGTATTGATTGATTGCACTAATTGATCCCGAGTCCCATGATTGCTGGACAATTAGACTCCTACCTTATTTTACCTAGCCTTCAATTTGTTATATATATTCTCTCTTTAGGACAGACACACACACGAACTGATCTGTTCAAAATCTCTCTCTCACAATTAAAAAAAACCCTCTGCTCTTTCTTCTATGCTAGCTACTACTATTCTAAGTTAGCCGGCTGCAAGCTAAGGCTAACTATTGTGCATCTCGTACTTCATGTTTGTGTTACTGCTTTCTTCACTTCACTGGTATGTTCTAATTTAGATTTCAGTCTTCAAACCAACGTGTTGCTATCACTGTTGTAATTCAATGTGTTTCTAATTTGCTTTACTTATTATTCAACATGTATCTAGGATCCTGAACTCCCCTCTGCATATTAAGTTAGGCTTTATTTGACTAGCATGTTTCTGTATACCTAGTACATGCTTCTTACGTGAATATCCATGCCTATGATTGGTACATTAATTTAATCATGGTCTTAGTTGCTTGGGTGTTAATCTAACCTAGTACCTTACTGTACCCGTAATCCTCTTAACCCTTAGGAGTTTCTGATTGTATGCCTATATGTGTGTCTGCCTGTTACATGTTTGCCTCACATGCTTTGTATTTGTCCCTCAAATCCCATTACCCCTGTCTATGATAATTGGACCATCCCTGGTCTTTTGTGTGATGTTGAACTTCTATTTCCCTCTTCAAAACTGTTTTCTTACTTACCCTTTTACAAAATTATTTTCTTACTTAAACCCCTTTTAAAAAATAAAAATAAAAAGCAATCTCACATATACTCTTAGAAGTCTAGGTTCTGCCCCTTCTGTGTGAGCATTGCCTTGGGACCCTTGAGCTCCCTCTAAACTTTGACACGCAGAGGCTGGCCATTCCACACTGCACTTACTCTATTTTGGCTATGTTTGGGTATGAGCACTGCGCGGGAGCCCCTAAGGTCCTTAGGGAACTTTGACACACCCGGACTATGAAAGGGTATGAAACACCAAAAGTATTGAGGTTTGTAAGATCTGGGCCTAATTGAAGGCTCCCTATAGAAGTAACTTCTTTGGTTATGTAATTCATAATTCACGGCCTGTAACAATTAGTAAACAAATATTTGGGAAAGGATAGTGAAAATGGGAGGGTAGTTATATAGGTTATCCATGTTAAAGGGTAGATACCATGCTTCTAGGTTTACATTTCTTATGTATGCACCAGAAATTCATGCTTAGGGCTGATTGTATGCAAGCATATCATGCATTAGATATCATGTTCCTTAGGTCCATGTTACTGTTTCAGCATCCTATTATGGTATTATTGTTTATCATATAGAAATCATGCTCTAGGATTAAACGTTAATATAAACTTGTTATTCATGTAAACCAGTTCTAATATCGCTGTAATGTTGTGGTACACCTAGGAATCATGCCTAGGATAATAATGCGCTAATAAACAAGCCATCCTCATACTTGTTGCATAGCATGTTCAAATACTGTGACTTTATGCATTTAGAAATCCTACCTAGGAATTCTGCATATCACCCATTCTGCATCCCTATGTGTGCATATTAGATATCATGTCTTAGGACCTCATTCAACACCTAGTTTAACTACTGATTGCATGAAAAAGGTCCTAGAAAATAGTTTCACCATGTTTCAAACAACTGGTAATAGTTCTGTATTTTTGCAACACCGAAGGCAAACTAACTTGTAACAGTTTCTTTAATAATCTGGGTAATTACTGAGTATTGTCATACACCTAGGCAAGCCTTAGGTGTTAAATCTATTAAAACTGGAAACATACTCCTTTATACATGCTGCTTGACTATTAATGGTTATAATCAGTAAGAAACTGATAAAATTCATCCTCTGAAATCAGTAATAAAGCTGCCTCACTATTGCATTCTCACCTAGATATCATGCCTTAGGTTCTGAAGTTAATAAGGCCTTACTTGTGGTTGAGTCGTGCTAATCATGTGCATAATCTCTGGAGGAATACTTGGGCCTCGTATCTGCTCTTATTTGTTTTCCCCTTATCTGAAGTCCTAATTGTCGCTGTTTGTCGCTTAGAATATTGTCCTTTAAACCTAGGGGTCAACCCAGTACTTCCTTTTAGGATAGTAATCCTATCCTCCTCCAGGACTGATAGGATGGGATGGGTAATAGCACGCAATAGAGTCTGTGACCAACACACGCTTTAATTACCTTCACGGGATGGGAAGGGTAGAATAAGGATATGATGACCGGTGCGCTAATACCACGTGTAGCCTCTATTCGAGGAGTGATTACCGGGTATTGCATTTATATGATACATATTATTATAAACCTAGGACACCTTTATATGCTAGCTCGTAATCTTCTTTACTGTTTTCTAAACATCTATATGCTTAAGACTTAAATCCCCTTTTATTTGAGCCTTTAATGTTATTTTCTAGTTGTACAAATTCACGAAACCATTTGGCCGGGAACCACACTTGTGGATCCTGAGGGGTGCCTAACACCTTCCCCTTAGGATAATTTCAAGCCCTTACCCAAATCTCTTGTTAGAAACGTAGTTATAATTTAACCCCTTAGGTGCCCAAACGCACCGTTAAAATCGTTAGGTGGCGACTCTTCAAAATATGCAAACCCCTTTCCCAAAAGGAAAGAGTTTTCGCAACCAATGTCATAAACCCGACATTCCGCGAGGAAAAAAAGGGGGCGCGACAGCATGGCGACTCTGCTGGGTATATCCAGGCTTTTACCATTTCAAATTGTTTCGTGAATTTATTTTAAATACTTGCACCTTTTCCTATTCCCTTTACATGCAATTAATTGTTTACTTCGGGTATTTACTTTTCTTCAAAAACGAAACTGACATGTCTCTTTGTTTCCTTTTGTAACTATTTTAAATCATTACTACCATTTTTACCGCTTTCTTTAACGTGCAAATACGTGACAACTTATTTTAATACTTATTGCATAAATCATGCTCAACATTTATACTCCACTCGTGCCAAACAAAATACTATAGAAACGCTTGATGAGTGGTTTCGCCTTCCTATATTATCACCCACTAAATTCGGAAAGGTTCATTTGCGGTAAAACTAGTCGATCAGCGGTGCAGTCGACGGTTCCGTGCCTTTCCCTCTTGAGTTGTCCGCTCAAGGGTACCGGTCTATTACCCCATAGAAACCTTACTTTGTTGCATTGCTGCGTGCATCATGGTCAAACCTAGTCAAGCTAAAGTGTTGTCCGCACGATATCTTTTAAGATAGCCTTATCCAAAAGTCCACCGGGTTTCCCTAAACCCAAATGGATGCCCTCACGTTCTGTGCATTTATTTGGAGAACTAAATGCTTCCTGCTAATTATTGACGATAAATAGTCGAGTCCGGTGGGAGTAAGGGCCTAACTTTATTTGCTTTGCAGAAAAAATGAGGCACGAAGTCCCCAGATTCGGCATGGTCTCCAACATCCACCCAAAACTATTGAGTTGGTGGGAGGATCTGCACTCTAGTGACAAAGCTATCGTCAGGAAACACTTGGGTAACCTACCATTCTCTCCTGGAAATCCAGCCCAACAAAATGATAGTAGAGGCTGCTACCCTGTTCTGGGATCGTGAAAGGTCTGTGTTCCGCTTTGGGAACATCAAAATAGCGCCTTTGATAGAAGAGATAGGAGGGTTGGCTAACCTAGTATGGGAAACTCCGAGGTTGTTGATGCCTGAGAACCGCACAGGCAAAAGTTTCCTCAAAATGATGGGTCTGAAAAAGGACGCGGAATTGGTATGTTTGGAGGATTCGTACATTCCTTTTGACTACTTATACGAAAGGTATGGCTACAACAAATCATACTGTACCTACCATGACGAGTTTGCTATCACCTCTCTGGGACACGTCCATCGCCGAGTGTTCGTGTTTATGGTTTGCTTTTTGGGGCTGATCATGTTCCCGATGAAGAAGGAAAGTATCCATACCAGGCTAGCCATGGTAACTAAGACCATAATGGAAGGGGTAAATGGGCAATATTCAGCATTGTGCCCATGATCGTTGCAGACATATATCGGGCCTTAGAAAGGTGTCAAGAAGGAGCAAAGCATTTCGAAGGTTGAAATTTATTACTTCAACTTTGGCTCATGGAACATCTCCAAAATGGTGAATATCGATAGGACATTCACCGCAGAATGTGAGATGACCACATCGCTTTCCATCACCCAAAGCGAATGAATTATATCCTTGACATGTTCGCTCAACCTGAAAATGCTGAGGGATGGGTTGAGCTTTTTGATAACTTGACTGAAGAAAAGGTTCAATGGATGTTCGAATGGTTTCCAATGGATGAGTTCATCATTTGATCCCGAGACGCATCATTTCTGATACTGATTAGTCTGAGGGGGACATACCCTTACGTCCCTCTTCGAGTTATGAGGCAAGCAGGAAGGAAGCAAGTCATCCCTAGGGTCAAGAAGATGAGCCATCTTCGAGCTGACTTTCAAAATAATGACAGTCCTCACAAGTTCCAAGCTCAGCACTTGTGGCACTGCAAGGTTATACTTGAGAAATACACCATCGAGCCAGACAAGTATCACGCCGGTTATACCCATTTCTATCTTGGTTGGTTAGAAGAGGATCTGGGTGGTCAGAGCAAGTCGGGGTACGTCCGAGGTCACAGGGTTATAGATGAAAGGGCTGAACCATAAGTCAAGTTCAACCAGCTGCGTAAAAGGATCCGAGAAAGTGAGGATGACCACCACAAGATACATGAGTCCAACAAAAAATTGATCGAGGAATGGAAGGACATGGCTATCAACGCCAACAAGAGGCTGGGGTACTTGTAACGAGGTATAATCGAGCTGGAAGAAAAGTTCATCAAAAGAGTTGAAGATTGTCAAAAGGCTGAGGGAGCTGCAAGGTGATACCTAGCCAGAACTTACCTGTTACTGGGACTTCGTGAGCTGGGAAAGCTGCTCGAAAGAAGCAAGAATGCCGAGTCTGGGGAAGGTCCTTTTGGGACCAAGTAGATAGGAATGTATTTATTTTTCTATCAATGTAATAAGGCTAATGGCCATTAGTGACTTTTATTTTTCGTCTATCGTTTTGGGATTTGTCTATTTTTCTTATCAATAAAATGAGGCATTTAGCATTTTAAGTTCTCCAAATCAATTTGTCGCTAGGCCTACCTCGGGCACAAAGAGGTTCCCAACTTAGGACACACTTTCATTTCTGCATTATGTGTTTAAATACTGCAATACTCTTTTCATGATCCTCACTGACTTGATTACCTTTTGTTTTTATTTTTTTTCTTACTCCCCTTCCCAAAGGTTAGTTCGTGCATTCTGGCATCATCAGCCTATCGCACCATATCCAAGGGCCCTCTACCTACTCCTTCCCCTAGTCCTCCTAAGGGCAAAAACAAAGGCAAAAGTAAGATGGAAGAGTCCAGCGGCACCAGAAAGGAGAATGTGATTGAACGGGTAGAGGCCACTGATGGCCGAGGTATTCAAGTCCTGCATGAGAACATCTCACCACTTGAACAGAAATTGCTGAAATTTCAGGAAGAACTCGATCAAGTCCAGAATCTGTCCAATTTGTCATTTTCCCTCAACGTCCCCGACGTCAACCTTCCAAATGCTCAAAACACCGCACCTCCACATAATATCCCAAGACAGAAAAATCATCCCGCACCTCACCATCACACCACTCCCCCAAAGAACCAAACTCTCCCTACACAGTGCAATGCTTTCCACACCTCAAATAACACTCCACTACTCATCCCAGAACCTCAAAACCCCACAAAGGACCATTTCCACACCTATAACAATCCCATCTATGTGGAAACCGTGACCCACTCCACTCCGCCTATCCCACAGGAATCCGAGTCTAACGAAAAGGATTTACTTATAAGGAACCTGGCCGAAGAGCTTAGGAAACTGACCAGTCGAGTCCTGGGTGTTGAAGGAACCAAGGGGATTGAAGGGTTTAATTATGAAGACATTTTTATCCAACCTGATGTCGAACTGACCGAGGGGTACAAACCTCCAAAGTTCGAAATGTTTGACGGTACTGGTGATCCGAGAGTCCATCTAAGGACCTATTGCGATAAATTGGTTGGAGTGGGAAAGGATGAAAGAATCTGTATGAAGTTGTTCATGAGGAGTTTGAAGGGAGACGCATTGTCTTGGTACATCAGCCAAGACCCCAAGAAATGGTCAAACTGGGTAAGCATGGCGTCTAATTTTATGAACTGGTTTAGATTAAACACAGAGAACGCACCAGATGTGTTCTACATTCAAAATTTGAAGAAGAAACCAACAGAAACCTTTCGCGAGTATGCTACTCGCTGGAGGTCCGAAGCCGCTAAAGTCAGACCTGCTCTAGAGGAAGAACAGATGAACAAGTTCTTTGTCCGGGCTCAGGACCCGCAGTATTATGAACGGTTAATGATGGTTGAGAGCCACAAGTTCTCTGACATCATCAAATTGGGTGAGCGGATTGAAGAAGGTATTAAAAGCGATATGGTTACAAATTTTGAAGCCTTGCAAGCCACTAACAAGGATCTACAGTCCGGTGGTATGTCTAAGAAGAGAGACGTGGGAGCCGTAATGGTTGCACAAAGAGTCAAGTCCCTACTCAAATACCAAACCTATCCAACACCTCCACTCACATACCATCCAATCCCGAATTACCAAGCTCCACCGCCCACATATCAACCTGCTTCGCCCAAATATCCACAACCCGCTCCTGTATACCACACTTATAATTCCCAACCATCCCATTACCAATCACCCCCTGCACGCCAAAACTTCCCTAGACCTCGTCCCAATTTTGATCGCCGCCCTCCAAAGCAATACACCGCCATAGCTGAGCCCATTGGCCAGCTGTATGAGAAGCTCAAAACTGCTGGTTATGTCACACCTATCCCTGCTGCCACCCCTGAGAACCCTTCTCAGTGGGTTAACCCAAACAAATCTTGTGCATACCATTTCGGCATGAAAGGACACATCATCGAAGAATGCCACTCTCTGAAGGACAAAATACAAGATCTCATTTACAACAAGATTATTATGGCAAAATACCCCGCTCCAAACGTCTGCAATAATCCTCTCCCAGACCATAAGGGTAGAGGTATCCATATGATTGAAATAGAAGATGATTGGGATCCCGAGGGGTCAATCGGGTTGATCGCAGAAGGCGATGACCCAAAGAAACCCGCAGTCACTCTCAAATCGATCATAGTCCAGATTCAGCCATCTGAGACCGCTGAGGTGAATATGTCTATACCATTTGAGTTTGAAGCAGCACCACCTGCAAATTCACCAGTGCCAATTGAAGTTGAGTTTGTATCTCCAGCAAATGCACCGACATCATTCGAGATCGCAGTCTTGCCACCCCGAACACACATTTCGTTTGAAGTAAGGATGGATGCACCAATTCCGGTGGCAATGTCAACCACGCCACCCTTCTATTCAAACGTTATCCCTTGGGACTACACAACCAAGGCGAGAAGGAAAAGCAAGGTCAGGTCTGAGGAAGTAGTCGCAGCACAGGGTATGACAAGAACTGGTAGAGTCTACACCCCTGAGCATCTGGCCGAGTCAAGCAAGTAGGCTGCCAACCGGCCTACCCTTATCGAAACAGGTCCGATGACCTTTGGAGAAAGGTACAGGCTAAGGATTATTCAGTCATCGACCAGCAGAACAAGACACCGGTACAGATATCCATCCTCTCTCTGCTGCAGAATTCCGAAACACATATAAATGCTTTGTTGAAAGTGTTGAGTGAAGCATATGTGCCAAACAACATCACTAGTGGGGAAAACTAAGTCTGGAGAGTCATAAAATCACTTTTCATGAGGACGAGCTACCACCTGAAGGATTGGGGCACAACAAAGCACTGCACATCACCGTGCAATGTGAAGATCATTTAATCACAAGAATCTTGATCGATGGAGGTTCCAGTCTTAACATCTGTCCGTTGATAACACTCAAGAAATTGGGTAAAGGGCTACATGAGATAAGGGATGGGGCGATCAATGTGAAAGCCTTTGACGGTTCTCAGAGGTCCACCATGGGGGAGATCAGTCTATGTCTGCAGATGGGACCGACTTGGTTCGAAGTGGATTTCCAGGTGATAGATGTGCCAGATCCTACAACCTGTTGTTGGGATGACCCTGGATTCATGCTGCTGGGGACGTAGCATCAAGGCTACATCAGGCGGTAAAATTCGAATGGAACCACCAAGAGGTGATTATTCATGGTGACGGTAGAAACCTCATTTATAGTCGTCAAACTATTCCGGTGATTGACGGAAAAAGGAAGATAGGCGGAGGAACTTATCACCATATTGAACGGGTCAATGATATCGACAAGGACAAGTGGTGGGACAAAAAGATTGAGAGCATCCTAAACTGGAGAGGATATGAGGCAGGCAAAGGGCTCAGTAAGAACATCCAAGGGATCACGAAGCCCATAAAGCTCAAGGAACATGGCACCACTTTCGGTCTGGGGTATGAGTACCCTTGGCAGGAATTCAACGACTGGTCCCCGCCTTGGCGCGGTCCCTATTACCCTTTGGAGCAGCCGATACCTCATCTTGAGCAGACTTTCAAGCAGGTCGACACTATTTACGGTTCAAACAAGGAAGAAGCACTTGCAGCAATGAGCAGTTTCTTCCTAGAGGACGAAGATATGGATTGCTATGTTGTTCTCGAGGAGGAGGGGGAGAAAGGCCCTTCCATACAGACTGTAATCAAGGAGACATATCTCAAGAACTGGTCTATCAAGACGACCAAAGCCCGAAGAGCCTCGGGCATTACTATTACTTGTCTTGATGAACCGATGACTGTGGCATGCAACGAGACAACGCAGCAAGCGGACATTGATTCAGATGAAGACGACATACCTGACGAGATTGTCAAAGAAGTAGAGAACTTTGAGAACAGACCTAAGTCCAACCTGGATGAGACTGAGGTTATTAACCTGGGAGATTCATAAAACGTCAAGGAGACTCGCATCAGCATTCATTTGTCACCATCAGAAAAGAAAGAATACACAGAGTTTCTAAGAGAGTATGAGGACATATTTGCATGGTCGTATGACGATATGACTGGTCTAAGTACGTCTATTGTGGCCCACAATTTGCCAACCAATCCAATATGTCTACCAGTGGAACAAAAGCTCAGAAAGTTCAAACCCAACATGAGTTTGAAGATCAAAGAAGAAGTTACCAAGAAGATTAACGCCAAAGTTCTCCAAGTAGTGGAATCCCCGACATGGTTAGCCAACATTTTACCTGTTCCAAAGAAGGACGGGAAGGTCAGAGTCTGCGTCGACTACCGGGATCTCAACCGGGCTAGTCCGAAAGATGACTTCCCCTTGCTAAATATACACATTCTGATTGATAACTGCGCCAAGCATGAATTCGCAGTCCTTCGTGGATTGCTTCGCTGGTTACCACCAGATTTGGATGGATGAGGAAGATGCTGAGAAAACGGCGTCCATTACGCTGTGGGTAGTGTATTGTTACGAGATGATGCCATTCGGCTTAAAGAATACAGGGGCCACCTACATGAGGGCCATGACCACCATATTCCATGACATGATTCACAAGGAGATCGAGGTGTACGTGGATGATTTCATTATCAAATCAAAGAAAGATGCTGATCACATAGAGAATTTGGGGAAGTTCTTCAATAGATTGCGAAAATACAATCTAAAACTAAACCCCGTGAAATGTGCATTCGGGGTTCCTGCTGGGAAGTTACTGGGATTTATTGTAAGCCGCCGGGGAATAGAATTGAATCCGTCAAAGGTCAAAGCCATTCAAGAGCTACCACCGCCAAGGAACAAGAAAGATGTGATGAGTTTCTTGGGGAGGCTTAATTACATCAGCTGGTTTATAGCACAATCTACAGTCATCGGTGAGCCAATCTTTAAGATGCTGAAGAAGGGCGCTGCAACCGAGTGGGCCGATGATTGTCAAAAGGCTTTCGACGGAATCAAGGAATATTTGTCAACACCACCAGTCCTAGTACCTCCCGAGCTAGGCGGACCTATGTTACTCTATCTTGCCGTGTTAGATGGAGCTTTCAGCTACGTTCTGGGGCAGCACGATGAAACAGGAAGGAAGGAACAAGCTATTTATTACCTCAGCAAAAAGTTCACTCCATATGAGGCCCGGTATTCTCTATTAGAGCGTACCTGTTGTGCTCTAACTTGGGTCGCCCAAAAGTTGAGGCATTACTTCTCTGCCTACACAACATATCTCATATCAAGTATGGATCCATTAAAGTACATCTTTCAGAAGCCCATGCCCACTGGCAAGCTAGCCAAGTGGCAAATCTTGCTGAGCGAATTCGACATTATTTACATGACTCAGAAGGCAGTTAAAGGACAAGATCTGGCAGACCATCTTGCTGAGAATCCCATAGACGGAGGATACGAACCCTTGAAAACATATTTTCCTGATGAGGAGGTATCATTCATAGGAGAAGACATAGAAGAATCCTATGATGGTTGGAGGATGTTCTTTGATGGAGCAGCAAACTTCAAGGGAGTCGGTATTGGAGCAGTACTAGTATCAGAGACGGTCATCATTATCCGATATCCGCCAAACTCAGGTTCCCTTGCACCAACAATATGGCTGAATATGAAGCCTGCATCTTGGGGCTCAATATGGCCATTGACATGAACGTCCAGGAACTGTTAGTGATCGGTGATTCAGACTTATTGGTACATTAGGTACAAGGAGAATGGGCAACAAAGAATTCCAAGATACTGTCGTATCTGTACTATGTACAGGAATTAAGAAAGAGATTCACAAAGATAGAGTTTCGGCACGTCCCCAGAATCCAGAATGAGTTCGCCGATGCATTAGCTACTTTGTCCTCAATGATCCAGCACCCGAACAAGAATTTAATTGACCTTATTCCCATAAAGATCCATAATCAGCCAGCTTACTGTGCCCATATCAAAGAAGAAGCTGACGGAAATCCTTGGTTTCATGACATCGATAAGTACATGGGAAAAATAACCCGAGCTTGCAAATTCCACTCAGAAACGCACACTTCGGAGATTGTCTAACAATTTCTTCCACAGTGGAGGAATCCTGTATAGGATGACTCCCGATTTGGGGTTATTAAGGTGTGTTGACGCAAAAGAAGCATCAAAACTGCTGGAAGAAATTCATGTTGGGACATGTGGCCTGCATATGAACGCTTTTGTTTTAGCAAAGAGAATACTCCGAGCTGGTTACTTTTGGATGACTATGGAGACGGACTGCATCCAATATGTTCGGAAGTTCCACCGCTGCCAGATACATGGGGATATGATAAAGGTGCCTCCAAGTGAGATCAATGCAATCAGCTCACCATGGTCATTCGCCGCTTGGGGTATGGACGTTATTGGACCAATCGAGCCTACCGCTTACAATGGACACATGTTCATTTTGGTCGCCATTGACTACTTCACTAAATGGGTCGAAGCAGCCTCCTACAAAGCAGTTACTAAGAAAGTCGTGGCTGACTTTGTCCGCGACCACATTGTTTGTCGGTTCGGAGTTCCCGAGTCAATCATCACCGACAATGGTTCTAATCTCAACAGTGACTTGATGAAAGCTATGTGTGAAACTTTCAAGATCAAACACAATAATTCCATAGCATACAGACCTCAGATGAATGGAGCCGTAAAGGCCGCTAACAAAAACATCAAAAAGATACTAAGGAAGATGATAGAAAGGCACAAGCAGTGGCATGAAAAGTTATCATTCGTTATTGGGATACCACACCATTGTCTGCACATCAACAGGGGCAACTCCCTATATGCTAGTTTATGGTACAGAGGCTTTAATTCCTGCCGAAGTGGAGATTTCATCTCTAAGAATTATACAGGAAGCTGAGCTCAGCGATGCAGAGTGGGTAAGAAGCCGTTATGAATAATTAGCCCTCATAGACGGGAAGAGAATGAATGTAGTATGTCATGGTAAACTATATCAGAACAGAATGGCCAGGGCCTTCAACAAGAAAGTCAAGCCGAGACGATTCGCACCAGGGCAATTGGTGTTAAAGAAAATCTTTCCATATCAAGATGAAGCCATGGGGAATTTCTCTCCCAGCTGGCAAGGTCCGTACATGGTTTATAAAGTGCTGACAGGAGGAGCACTCATACTTATAGAAATGGGCAGAGAAGTTTGGCCGAAACCGATCAATTCAGATGCAGTCAAGCGCTACTATGTGTAATCTTTATGATTTCTCAGTGATGTAATTTGAACTATGCCTGACCTGATTCCCGTTTAAGAGGGGATACGTAGGCAGCCCTATGGATTCAGTCACAATTCAATAAAAATCTATTTTTCCCCGCAATTGGAAACTGGGGCAGAATTTTGAGGAGGGCCCTCAAAATTTCGAAGCGAGTAGCAATCCACAAGCATTCACCCAGCCAACTGGGGCAAAATTTTGAGGAGGACCCTCAAAATTACAAAGCAAGTTCAGCCAGTCGCTACACGAGTAGCAGTCAGAGGCGTCCCCCCAGCGAATTGGGGCAGAATTTTGAAGAGGACCCTCAAAATTCCGCAGCAGGAGAGGTCGCAATGTCTCAAGCCGTGTCATGTCGTCGGTTCATCTAAAACTATTTTAGATTATACTATTACAAAATCATGCATATTTATTTTTTCTGAAGCAGCTTGTTTAGCGAACACTACCCCAATGACACAGACATTATCATCATGATCAAGCAAACGAGCCAAGCAGAGCCAGCAGGAATGCGAACTAACCTTTCCCTTTTACAAAACTCACAATTTTTCTTTGGATGCAGTCACAAAATTTAAGAAGCCCCGAAATATATTATCTGCTCCAAGGACAGACATCCTTCCTCAAACTCGTCATGCCAACACTTATTATCAGCACAAACAATGCTTCATTATCACAATGCTCTACCGCAATTTAACACCAGCTAAAAATTTATGTTATCCTTCCTTAAATATTGCATAAGGCTACATTTCTGCCTTCCGAGGTTAAACGCTACCTCCATCTGCATTCGCATATTGCATAAGGCTACTTTTTGCCTTCCGAGGTTAAATGTTACCTTCATTTGCATCTGCATCTGCATTGCATAAGGCTACTATTTTTCCTTCCGAGACTAAACGTTGTCTCCATATGCATCTATTCTTGCATAAGGCTACAATTCTGCCTTCCGAGGTTAAATGCTACCTCCATCTGCATCTGCATTGCATAAGGCTACTATTCTGCCTTCCGAGACTAAACGTTGTCTCCATATGCATCTATTCCTACATAAGTCTACCTTCTGCCTTCCGAGGTTAAACGATACCTCCATCTGCATCTGCATTGCATAAGGCTACCTTTTTGCCTTCCGAGACTAAACGTTGTCTCCCATTTACTTTTCAAAAGCAACCCACGTCTCTATCATTCGCTTCCTTTTAGGCTAAGCTCTGCCCTTTTTAATTCGCAAGACTAAGCTCTGTCTTGTCAGCATCATGCTATTGCATCTTCATGGGCTGAAATATCGCCAACTTATCCAAAGGCGTCATCTTTCGGAGGCACCATCTTCATGGCCCGAGAACACCATGTCATGGCCTGAGAATCTTTTTTATCAGTTTGCATATCATTATTCAAAGGTGTCATGGTTCGGAGGCACCATCTTCATGGCCCGAGAACATCATTTCATGGCCTGCAAATCCTGCATCAAGAAATTCATGGCACATGACATCATGGTCTAACGACGTCATCCTTAACAGTCCAAAGACAGCATTCATAGTCCAACAGGAATTTGCATCATGTTTAAATTACGTACGATATATGCTTGTTATTCATTTGTAGGTAATCCAGCTAGCAACATCCCCAGGCAGGAGCGGTCCCGCTCCAGTTCTCCTAACTATCCCATAAGCCGCGTGATCACCCAACCCTGCACTTTGCGTCCGTCCTTGTAAAATTTCATCAGTATACTTCGTCGGTGGCTCCTGAACTACATTTGGCCTGATTCCTGTAAAACCAGGGATACGCAGGCAGCTCAGAAACCATGGTGCGGCCCACATCCCTTCAAAACCATTTTGCTTGGTCAAAATTGGCCATCATATCTTTACCCGACAACTCTTTCATCCTTCTTGAGTAAAGAGGGGCAGCTTTTGATACCCAATTTTTCCTCAAAATTATTTTCAAACTTACATATTATTTTAAAATCATTTTTTTGGGTGGTATTTTTCCATAATTTTTCGGATTTTTATCAACTCAGTTTTCTATTTATATAGTATTTCTGTATTCAGTAATTATTCATAAATTATATTACAAATATTTCAAAATATTTCCCAGCTAAATATGTCCTTTTTTAATCATATTTAATTTTATTAGGTTTTAATTATTTCACAAATTAACCAATTAGGCGTTGTTTAACTATAATTATACAAATTTTGCAACTATGGCCTAATTGTGCATTCATGCTATTTTAATTTAATAATCAGTCATTTTTGTGTTTTAATATTATCTAATTACCTTAATTTTCATCTGTGTGGCATTAATTTCATTTTTACATAATTATTGGCTATTTTAGTAATTATTTATTTGATTTTATGGGTATTCAAATAATAGCCCCATTTTATTTAAAATCTAGCCTATTTTTAAACCCAACCCATCAGATTAAACCAACCCAATACCCAACCCTTCAGCCCAATTAAATACTTAGCCCAAACCCAATTCCATACCCGACCCAACTCCAAACCAATCTGAGTCGTTGATCAAATTAGATCAACGGCCCAGATTCCTATTTCCTTAATTAATTCAAACTAACCCCCACCCTAACCCTTCTCATTCTCACCGACTCACATATCTCTACTCCCATCTCTCTCTCTAGTCTCTTCTAGAGACTTCTGTCTCTTCAGCTCCGATGGCTCTCTTCATCTTCTCCGGTCACCCCTCGCCGGAGACCCTGAAACCTCCATCACCCCTGCTTCTCATGGCTCTCTTATGCCGGTGTTGTCATCCCTAAGGCCCTCAAAGGGAGAGAACCTATCTACTTATACCCATGGTGTTCCTGTCCACTTCAAGGCTCCAAAGCTTGATTCCGAGTAGGGTTTATGACCCTGAGGCTCGAGCCAATGTTGTTCGAGGTCTTTCTCATCTTCTCTGAGGTTTTCTGTAAAACCCTAATGTTTGAAACTTTCGATTCTTTTAGATCCAACCTAGATCTGTGCTTGTTACAAGTTATTATGAGGTTTTCCTTAAAGGTTTTCTATTTTTTCCTAAAAGATTCTTCACTTCCAACTAGGGTTTTCTAAAACTGTTCTTCGAAAACGATTTCTTCAAAAATTTAAGTGTTGACCTGTGTTTTTTTTTTCATATGCTTGAATGGTTTTGCTAAGTATCGCTTTTAATCACGATTTATTATGTTAAACTTTAGTTTTAACCCTGTATTCTAATGATGTGCTGTTTCTATTGAGTTGTTCTTTAGATTTGTATGTGTGTCTATTTCCTATGAGTAGTCCTTGATTATTTCTGTGATTTTACCCTACCGTACTTATTAGGGTTTCTGACTATTAATTTTTTGCCTATATCATGACTACCCTTTGTGATTCTGATTTTGCCTATGTCATGTACTGGCCTAAAGCCGTGATTCTATGTGATTCCTACTTTGTTGTGTTATCGAACCTTTGATTATATTGCTTCTTGCCTAATGTGTGTTTATCCCTCTTAAATCAGCCTTTTTTTTTAACATGCTTGAATCCCTGAATGATTGTGAGTAGTACTATACTGATTTTTCACACGATATTCTGATTCAGAATACTTCCTTAAATACATGAGGCTTTCCTTTAATCAGCACTAATTTCGGATCCCTGATCCTGTGATTGATACCCTTTGTTGATTTCAGACCTTTGAATTATTTTCAGGCCTTATTTCGTGGTTAATTACGCTATTTACTGTCTCTCTACATTGTTTCCTTAATTGAAACTTTCTGAACCTACCCCTAATTACTATGCTATACTTATTTACATAGTTACCTTTTTCCTTACTTGTTAAGTTAACTCCCTTAATTAAGAGAGTACTTGTATTGATTGATTGCATTGATTGATTCTAAGTCCCATGATTGCTGGACAATTTGACTCCTACCTTATTTTACCTAGCCTTCAATTTGTTATATATATGCTCTCTTTAGGACAGACACACACACGAACTGATCTGTTCAAAATCTCTCTCTCACAATTAAAAAAAACTCTCTGCTCTCTCTTCTGTGCTAGCTACTACTATTCTAAGTTAGTCGGCTGCAAGCTAAGGCTAACTATTGTGAATCTCTTACTTCCTGTTTGTGTTACTGCTTTCTTCACTTCATTGGTATGTTCTAATTTAGATTTCAGTCTTCAAACCAACGTGTTTCTATCACTGTTGTAATTCAGTGTGTTTCTAATTTGCTTTACTTATTATTCAACATGTATCTAGGATCCTGAACTCCCCTCTGCATGTTAAGTTAGGCTTTATTTGACCAGCATGTTTCTGTATACTTAGTACATGCTTCTTACGTGAATCTCCATGCCTATGATTGGTACATTAGTTTAATCATGGTCTTAGTACCTTGGGTGTTAATCTAACCTAGTACCTTACTGTACCCGTAATCCTCTTAACCCTTAGGAGTTTCTGATTGTATGCCTATATGTGTGTCTGCCTGTTACATGTTTGCCTCACATGCTTTGTATTTGTCCCTCAAATCCCATTACCCCTGTCTATGATTGCTGGACCATCCCTGGTCTTTTGTGTGATGTTGAACTTCTATTTCCCTCTTCAAAATTGTTTTCTTACTTACCTTTTCTCAAAATTGTTTTCTTACTTAAACCCCTTTTAAAAATTAAAAAAACACTCTCACATATACTCTTAGAAGTCTAGATTCTGCCTCATCTGTGTGAGCATTGCCTTGGGACCCTTGAGCTCCCTCTGAACTTTGACACACAGAGGTTGGCCATTCCACATTGCACTTACTCTATTTTGGCTATGTCTGGGTGTGAGCATTGCCCAGGAGCCCCTGAGGTCCTTAGGGAACTTTGACACACCCGGACTATGAAAGGCTATGAAACACCAAAGGTATTGAGGTTTGGAAGATCTGGGCCTAATTGAAGGCTCCCTATAGAAGGAACTTCTTTGGTTATGTAATTCATAATTCCCGGCCTGTAATAATTTGTAAACAAATATTTGGGAATGGATAGTGAAAAAAGGAGGGTAGTTATATAGGTAATCAATGTTAAAGGGTAGATACCATGCTTCTAAGTTTAAATTTCTTACGTGTGCACTAGAAATTCATGCTTAGGGCTGATTGTATGCAATCATATCATGCATTAGATATCATGTTCCTTAGGTCCATGTTATTGTTTCAGCATCCTATTATGGTATTATCGTTTATCATATAGAAATCATGCTCTAGGATTAAACGTTAATAAAAACATGTTATTCATGTAAACCAGTTCTAATATCGATGTAATGTTGTGGTACACCTAGGAATCATGCCTAGGATAATAATGCGCTAATAAACAAGTCATCCTCATAGTTGCTGCATAGCATGTTCAAATACCGTGACTTTATGCATTTAGAAATCCTGCCTAGGAATTCTGCATACCACCCATTTTGCATCCCTATGTGTGCATATTAGATATCATGTCTTAGGACCTCATTCAACACCTAGTTTAACTACTAATTGCATGAAAAAGGCCCTAAAAAATAGTTTCACCATGTTTTCAGACAACTGGTATTAGTTATGTATTTTTGCAACACCTAAGGCAAACTAACTTGTAACCGTTTCTTTAATAATCTGGGTAATTACTGAGTATTGTGATACGCCTAGGCAAGCCTTAGATGTTAAATCTATTAAAACTGGAAATATACTCCTTTATACCTGTTGCTTGACTATTAATGGTTATAATCAGTAAGAAACTGATAAAATTCATCCTCTGAAATCAGTAATAAAGCTGCCTCACTATTGCATTCTCACCTAGATATCATGCCTTAGGTTCTGAAGTTAATAAGGCCTTACTTGTGTTTGAGTCGTGCTAATCATGTGCATAATCTGTGGAGGAATACTTGGGCCTTGTATCTGCTCTTATTTGTTTTCCCTTATCTGAAGTCCTAATTGTCGTTGTTTGTCGCTTAGAATCTTGTCCTTTAAACCTAAGGGTCAACCTAGTAATTCCTTTTAGGATAGTAGTCCTAGCCTCCTCCAGGACTAATAGGATGGGACGGGTAATAGCACGCAATAGAGTCTGTGACCAACACACGCTTTAATTACCTTCACGGGGTGGGAAGGGTAGAATATGGATATGATGACCGGTGCGCTAATACCACATGTAGCCCCTTTTCGAGGAGTGATTACCGGGTATTGCATTGATGTGATTCATATTATTATAAACCTAGGACACCTTTATACGCTAGCTCGTAATCTTATTTACTGTTTTCTAAACATCTATATGCTTAAGACTTAAATCCCCTTTTATTTGAGTCTTTACTTTTTATTTGTTAGTTGTACAAATTCATGAAACCATTTGGCCGGGAACCCCACTTGTGGATCCTGAGGGGTGCCTAACACCTTCCCCTTAGGATAATTTCAAGCCCTTACCCAAATCTCTGGTTAGCAACGTAGTTATAATTGAACCTCTTAGGTGCCCTAACAAACCGTTAAAATCGTTAGGTGGCGACTCTTCAAAATATGAAAACCCCTTTCCCAAAAGGAAAGAGTTGTCTCAACCAATGTCATAAACCTGATATTCCGCGAGGAAAAAAAGGGGGGCGCGACACATGGTGCTACACTTCTATGGAGGAACTGCACTGCCCAAATCCATAACTCACACTAATCTAGTGTTGTTGCCTAAGAAACCTAGAGTTGAGACCTTTTCTGACTTAAGGACCTATTAGCTTGAGCAACTTTATTAACAAGGTCTTGTCTAGGGTGTTACATGATAGATTGGAAATTTTTTTGCCTTCTCTAATATATCCTAATCAATCCGGATTTGTGAAGGGTAGGAGTATATTTGAGAACATCTTATTGACTCAAGAAATTGTCACTGACATAAGGTTAAGGGGAAAGCCAGCTAATGTTGTGATCAAGCTTGATATGGCTAAGGCTTGTGATAGGGTTTCATGGAAGTACTTATTGCATGTACTAAGGAAGATGGGATTTTCTGAGCACTTCATAAACATGGTGTGGAACTTGGTGTCAAATAACTGGTACTCAGTATTAGTGAATGAGCAGTCCTCAGGGTTCTTTAAGTCTACAAGGGGTGTGAAGCAAGGGGATCCTCTATCACCAGCATTGTTCATTCTGTCAATAGAGTTACTTTCCAGGTCTTTGAATAAGCTATTTGAAGACATCTCATTTGTGGGATTTGGAATGCCTAAGTGGTCTGATCCTTTAAATCACTTGGCATATGTTGATGATACAATAATTTTTGCTTCTGCTCATCCTCCATCCTTGAGCAAGATTATGGCGGTATTGGGGAACTATGAGAAGATATCAGTCCAGATGATCAACAAAGATAAGAGTTCATACTACATCTATTCAAAGATTCCTAATGGATTGTGTTAGGCGGTTGGAGCTATTATAGGATTTGCAAGAGGTAAATTCCCCTTCACATATCTAGGGTGTCCTATTTTCTACACTAGAAGGAGGAAGGAATATTATGAGGATCTTATCAAGAAAGTAAAGGCTAAATTGCATTCATGGAAAGGAAAGCTTCTATCATTTCGAGGAAAAGCAACACTCATTTCTAGTGCGTTGCAAAGTATGCCAGTCCACATGTTATCAGTCCTTCATCCACCAAAAAATATCTTGGAGCATCTTCATAAAATTTTTGCTAGGTTCTTTTGGAGCACAAAGGAAGAAGGGAGAAGCAAACATTGGGCTTCATGGCAAAATCTTTGCCTTCCTAAAGAGGAAGGGGGCCTAGGTTTTAGGTCCTTACATGATGTGTCGAGGGCATTGTTTGCTAAACTATGGTGGAGGTTTAGGACCACAAAATCTTTGTGGTCTAATTTCATGTGGAATAAGTATTTCAAGAAAGAGATACCAATGGTGGTGCAGTTTAGAATGGGGTCTCATGTTTGGAGACAAATGCTGAATGTTAGGGAAGAAGTAGAACATGAGATCCTATGGGAATTGTAGACTGGAAAAACTAATATTTGGCATGAAAATTGGACTGGATTGGGTGCACTTTATCACGTATTACCTGAAGACTTTCCAATCAATGAAGATCTTCAGGATGTGGAAGAATTGCGGCAAGGTGAAACATGGGATGATCAGCTGCTAGATCAAACCTTCAATGAGGAAATTGCACAGCATATAAGGCTAAATGTGCATTATGAAGGTAGTGAGGGATACTGGGATAGGCCATACTGGATGCCAACTCTTTCAGGCAAGTTTAGTATTAGCAGTGCTTGGAAAATATTAAGGCATAGGGTTGATCCTAATCAGGAATTCAAGTTAATGTGGATTATAGGCCTACCATTCAAGATATCCTTATTCTTATAGAGATTGTGGAGGCAGAAAATAGCCACTGATGACATGTGGAGGAGGCAAGGGAAAATTGTGATGTCTAGGTGTAGGTGTTGTCAGTAGTCCCAAGAGAAATCTATTGAGCATATATTTGTCACAAGTCCTACTGCCTCTAAAGTATGGAACTTATTCATGGGGGCTGCTGGAATTACTGTGCCATTGATTCAATTGAAGCAAGTTATAAGGCATTGGTGGTATGCTCAATGTTGTCCAAAGTTAAAGACATTATTTCAAGCAGTACCAGCTATTATCACTTGGGAACTTTGGAAGAGAAGAAATGCAGGTAAACATGGGGGTTCAGTGTCCACAAATATGGTGATTCATGAGAACAATAGGACACTGCATCAACTGGCAAGGGTGAGGTATGCTTGGATGCCTAATATTCCATTGTTATGGCCAGACATAGTTCAATATTTTGAAGTATATAAACCTATATTGATCACTACAAGAGTAACATGGAAGCTTCCCTTTCATGGTTGGTACAAATGCAATACTGATGGAGTCTCAAAAGGAAATCCTGGTCCTAGCTCATTAGGCTTTTGTGTGCGGAATGATGAAGGCGATGTGGTGTATGCAAGGGCAGTAGACCTGGGGGTGACAACTAATGTGGTGGCTGAAGCTAAGGCTATTCTTCAAGGATTGGAATACTGTGTGGAGCATGATCTTAACCCTTTCATATTAGAGACTGATTCATTAGTGATGAAGAAAGTGATAGAAGGGGAATGGGATCCTCTTTGGGTAATTGCAAATGATGTGAAGAGAATTATAGAGATGAAGGGCAACTTCAATGTGATCTTTCAACATGTGTTCAGAGAAGGCAACTTAGTGGCGGATTTTATAGCTAACATTGTATTTTCTTTTGTAGGTACATTTGAATTTCACTCATTCTCTGAACTGCTTAGTGCAGGGAGGATGTTGATTAATTTAGACAAGTCTCAAACTCCTAACCTTAGGGTTATAATATGCAAAGAGAAGAGCCCCAGACTGATGGCTTCACAAGATTGGAACCTGCACATGCCTGCATGTTTCTTTTATGTCTCGTTTTGTATGCTATTAAGGTACTTTCCAATGGTATTAACATGGTCACATGCTCATTCTGGGGTGCTTTGATAGTGTACAGGACCAATGTGATAAGCATGTATTGGATGGTGCAATTTATTATACTTCTGATATGTTCAAATATTAAGGAAAAGGTCGAACATGTTATGTTGTATCTCTGGAGATTGTTGAATCATTTCTCAGTGATATTAGCATGGTCATGCTCAATCTGAGGATGGTTTAGCAATTTTTAGAATGATGTCGACATTAAAGGTTCTGGAAGGGAAGGATCTGAGCTTACAAGATCACAAAAATGCAAAGTTTCTAAAGTTTGAGTATGATTGGCTTTACCCTTGTGTCGCCAGCTTAAGGCCAGCCTCAAGCCTGACTTTTGGCCTTGCAAGACCTACTTAAAGCCAGCCCCAGCCTGGCCTTTGTCTTGCAAGGCCTACTTAAAGCCTGCCCCAACCTGGCTTTTGCCTTGCAAGGCCAGCCTAAAGCCTGCTCCAGCCTGGCTTTTGCCTTGCAAGGCCAGCCTAAAGCCAGCTCCAACCTGGCTTTTGCCTTGCAAGGCCAGCCTAAAGCCAGCCCCAGCCTGGCTTTTGCCTTGCAAGGCCAGCCTAAAGCCAGCCCCAGCCTGGCTTTTGCCTTGCAAGTCCTGCTTAAAGCCAGCCCCAACCTTACTTTTGCCTTACAAAGCCTGCCTAAAGCCAGGTACTTTTACATGTTAAATTTGATGAGTGCGCATATGATTAATACTTGGACAAGCTCAGTACACTGCATATGGAGATCATATAGTAGCTACACTTGGAAGACTATGTTGACTTCAACTCTGTGGTGGAGATGTTTGGAATTCATTTTAGCCTATGGACAGTATACCCTGGCGCCTGGTGAGAACCTGATAGGTGCTGCTTGGTATATATTTACCACTAGCAATTGAATTCACATACACTGACAGTAGAAGGAAGCACTCAGCTTATTTTGTTGTAATAGCTAGTTCATTAGACTTTAGCTTTTCTATCTTTTTAGTAGCTTCATGCAACTTCTATTTTGGTTTGGCTTCTATTTTGGTTTGGCATCTTGTAAGATTTGGACCCATTTTGGAATTTTCTTTATATATTAGCCACTAGGCAGCCTGCCTAGTGGTATATTTGCTAAAAAAATAAGAATAGACAGATTCACGCATAATGAAGTGAATATAGACGAGATAATGCTAAAAATCAAAGTTTGAACCAGTTTAGATTCGAATCAAAGAGAATATGAAATCCTAACCTTTAGGGCTAAGTAAGAATCCACAAGAGATACGTAAAACAACCGTACTCACAAAGAATACAGGATGAACACGGACAGAATACACAATAGGTTAAGGATTTTGAACCAGATTTAGTTCGAATCTTTCAATATCTGCTTGCCATTTTAGGCAAGCCATTAGGAAATACCAAAATCGGGTATCCAATAAGGAGATGAGACCAAATAAGGTAAGGAATCATAGATTGATTCCATTCCTAGGGTTAGAATCAGGGAGATTTTGAGTGACAGCGCTAGGGTTTTGAGAGGAGAAGAAGAAGAGAGAGTTTGAGGGCGGCGAAGTGGGTGAAATGAGTTAGGGTTAGATGGGTAGGTTATAATTAAAAGGGGGTGGAGTGGTACGAGCCGTTGATCTTCAGAGATCAACGATTGTGGTTTAAAAAGGTTGGGTCGGGTGTTTTGGACGGGTATAGGTCTGGGTTAATGGGTATTTAGGTATTGGGTATTGGGATATTGGGCTGGTATATTGGGCGGGGATAATGGGGTAGTGTATAGGTCCGAAATTGGGTTTTTAGGGGCTATATTTTAAATACCCAATTTAATAAATAATTTATAAAAATAATTAATAAATAGCAAAAATATCACTTGTGTATGAAAATGATTTAAAATAATTAATTAACATTATAAAAATATAAAAAGTCATTTTCTTGTATAAATAATGTAATTATGCATATATATGGGCTATTATTGTAAAATATGTAATTTTAGCCTAAGGATGCAAAAATACAATTATAATAAATATATAAAAAATATTTAAAGCTTAATACAGATATAGATGATGAAAATTAAATGATAAATCATCATAAAATTTATTTGAGATGCAATTAATAACTACTTATATAATAAAATGCAGGAATAAATTGATTAAAAGCTTTTTAAAAATTATAGAAAATTATGAAAAAATACTTGATGATGCTCATGCACTATTTTGAAGGTATATATGTATTTTTGAGAAATATGAGGAAAATTGGGTATCAACATACATGTGGTCGATTGTACTCATAATACACTCTGCATTTCTTATGCAGATTTTGGAGTCGGTCCCAACATCGGTTCGTAGATGGCTCTAATTGGCTATCAATACGGAGACTTAAGGTACAGTTGTTCGGCGTTCGCAACCCTGAAGTCCCCTTCTGCCTTATTTTAGATGTGTATTTTCATTCAGACCTTTATTTGTACTATTATAGTAGCTTGTGCACTTGTAACACCAGATTCGGGGATTTACATATTTCAGTTGTTATGATTTTCCGCACTTTATTTTAGTTCCATCTCAGTTATTTTAGTAATTAACATCGTTTAAATTTGCTTTGTTTAAAAATGGTTAAAAGTTTATCTAATGTTGGCTTGCCTGGCAAGTGAAATGTTAGGCGCCATCACAATTTCAAAGGTGTGAATTCTGGATCGTGTCAATACTTTAAGCCGAATATCAACAACTAACCACCCCATCACCATCAATAACCATAGTTGGCATTGCCCAGCGTTTATAAACTACCACCACCCACCATCACATTCCTCAATCACAACCATAACCACCACCATCACCCACCATTATAAACTATCACCATCAACCATCACCATCCTCAAGCATAATCGCTATCGTTGCCGATCACCACTGGCTAATAGCTAGAACCACCGCCATTAGATTAATTAGTATTTTATTTGGGTTTTAAGTTTATTAACTTTAAATAATTTTTTAATATATTTAGATGTTAAAAAAATAAACAGTCATAATCATTTAGTATTCAGATCTTAATACACATCTTCATATTAAGATATGTATTCAGATGAAGATGTTTAATTTTCATACACATTTTCATATTCAGATTCAGTAATCTTAATCTTAGATAAAAAAATATATGAGGCCGGAGTATAATGAGCCCAAATAGTTGGTGATGGAGAATAGTTGATTGATTGGTAAATACTATTGACATATGAGATCGAGTATTCTTTTATTTTTAATCATATTTGAAACTCTAGACCTGAAAATGAAAATAGAGTCTTGGCTTTTGATAGAAAGCATTTTAGCCCTAAATTAATTTTTTTTAATAAATCCATATTAATCGATCCCGAGAAGTAATAACACACATAAGAAGTCGCAAAAATCTATTGGCATCATATTTCGAATACTAAACATGAAAGTAGAATCTTGGCTTCGATAGGAAACATTTCAGCCCTAAATTAAATTTATTTAATGAATTCAGATTAATTGTGCCTCAAAATTGATAACAAACAGACAAGAAACCTAAAAAAACTATTGGCATCGTCTTTCATAATTCTGTATCCACCAAATAAAGCATTTTCAGAAAAATAAAATAAAAACCAAAAAGAAGTCACAATGCGCATTTGCGCTTCTCAACTTCTTCTCCCCTACCCACCCTACCATGCCCCGTCGGAAAAATTCTGAGGCAAATAGATCGACATCCGCAGCTTTTCGACACCATAAAACCGACCCGAATCGTTATCGGGGCGTCCGTAAACGGCCGTGGGGCCGATTCGCAGCCGAGATAAGAGACCCGATTAAAAAAGCTCGGGTCTGGCTTGGCACATTTGACACGGCGGAGGATGCTGCTCGTGCTTACGACGATGCCGCACGCGCCTTCCATGGACCCAAAGCGAAAACCAATTTTTCATTTTTGCCTCCGTATGGGCAGAACCAATTTGAAAATTTTAACCGCCCGGCTTCCAGTAACCTGAGCAGTACGGTGGAGTCATCCAGCGGGGCGCGTGATTTGCACTCGCGGGTTGAAATTACCCGCCGGATTACTCCGCCGGCGGTTGAGTGTTACAGTGGTTGCGATTCGTCATCGACTGTGGTGGATGATAATATGGACGGCGATTCGTCGTCGTTTTGTAAACAGCCTCTGCCGTTTGATTTGAACTTGCTCCCTCCGTCTGAAGACGTGGATGATGCTCACGTTACCCCTTGTATTTTTAGTTATGTTAAGTAATTTGATTATGATGAAAAGAAAAATAACTCTTTTTTCTATGTTACTTGGGAAAAATGTATCCATTTGGTGGATGTTGAGAAATTAATAACCAAATGGGTTCTTAAATTATGCATAGATTAGTTTACCGAACCCTGATGTTATCTAAATCAGAAAAGAATGTATCTTTGCTATAGAACGTTGAATCTGATGTTGAGTTTTTCTTTTCTTAATTTGTGTGATTTACCTTCTTTTTTTTCTTTTTTTTTTTTGTATCATGGAAAAATGAATTGGTAATGGAAGTTCTTCCTTATGATACTGAATTTTTTTCTTTGTGCGTTTTTCCTGACAAAATGGGTCTGATGGGTATGCAGGGATTTCTATTGTTGAACAGGGTGAGCTAGGTGACCTTGTGTTATATCACCAGATCTCGATTTTTCATATATAAATGTTACTAATGTATCTCCTTCGTAACTAACTTGGATGGAGGTGTAGTTGACTGATTGATTGCTTCTCTTTTTTGAGAAATATTCTGGTAGTATTATGACTTCGTGCAGGGTAATCGGATGAGCACGAGTTGGCAGCAATAGTGATAAATGAGGAGGATATATGCTGCCGAGAAAAAAGATAGAAGGAGTGGAGGTATTTCAAAGATTTAGCAGCCAAGTGAGTAGCAGCATTGGACATTATAACTTGTTTTCTGCATTTTACTATTATGAGTAGACAGACTGGTCCTTTATACTTATAACTTAGTAAATAGAGTGATCACCTTCCCATCAAAACTTTGAATTTAGAGAGACAACAAATATTGTTGCCAAGAAACAAATTATTGTGAATTGAACTTGAGAAATTACAAGGTGAAGAACCAAAATAGTGATGGAAACATAAAAAAATCATCACCAAGAGTGATGGGATGTATGGCCTCGGATTTTAGTCGGGAATAGAGAAACTCCTGGCACGGAGAGCGCTTCCACCTTTAGTGGGCCATATGCAGCGTAAATCAGGACTAGTCGAATCACTTGATTTCAGATACCAGGTGGTTAAACTGAAAAAACAAAAAGAAACATAAAGAAGTCTAGGGGAAAGATAATTGTTCTAGCTCCATGAACTTTGCTGTTTAAGACTTAGTATATTGTGGTTTGAGGCGCATTTTATTCATCGGTGGATGAAAAATCGCAAACTGTTGTCTTGCGACAGAATGACTCGGCTCCAGCTGATTGAAAGTAATGGATGGCTCCTGACTGATTCTCAGTTTGTAATAGTGGTATGTGGTAAAACCCAACCCCAACATTTGCTAGATAGGAGGGATGACAATGGGGCGATGCGGATTTAGACACATGCAGGGGGCGCCAGGGCGGTGAGGGTAAACACATGCAGGTGCGGGGCGGGGCGGAATAAAAAAACTTTGTGCGGGTGCGGGTTAGGATTTAAAATTTTTACAAAAAATTAGAGCTCTTGAGATATTGCTAATTTTCTTTGGCCTTCGCTCTTCCTCTCTTGGCTCTTTATGTTTGTAATTTTTCTGAGAAGTTGCAATAAGATTTTAGTAAACAACTTTTAGCTTAAAATTTCTGATTGCTCTCTGAATGATCTGGACCGATTGGCTTTTTTGCATGACTGCACTGTTTCTCGTTTCCTTGGCATAGAAATACATACTTTACTGTGTGCAATTTCAACCTCAACAAATTAGTAGAAAATTTCTCAGAGAAATTGTGTAGTCCTTTGTTTGTTTGCTGAATGTATTTGTCCAGAAAAGCAAGTTCATGTCTCTTGTCACAGTCTAGTAAACTAAGATTAGGATGATCAGGGGCGGATGTATAGCCCAAATCATGGGGCACGTGAACCCATGGTCTTTCCGTCAAATTATGTATTTTATGTACATATTTTCTAGAGTATGTGCACTCATGCTCCAAAAAGATTGAATGGTGCTCTTGGTTGAATATTAGGCTATTCACTTACAGGAACATGGATCAATCCTCACTTAATATTTTTTCTTCCGCTTTTTTAGTGGTGCACCCATGTTAACGAAATCCTAGATCCATCTCTGAGGATAATAAGAAACTTCCATAGGATGCTCCATTTTGAAATTCAGAAAGAGTATGGAAGAGGTTTAAAAGGTAAATTGTTGATTCTGAAAGATGAACTTATTTTTCAGGCATGTTCTTTATCATGTTAGCTTTAGACACTCTTCCGACTTATTCTCTTGTATTGTACTGCCATCAGATCGCTTTCTATTCCCTGTATTTTGAACTGTTTTTTCAACTCTATTACTGATTAAATCCTTTTCTGGTAGGTACTCCAGGAACTGTGTGCTATTCTACTATGACTTTTGATGAAAGTGAAATCGTGCCTGATGAAGCCTTGTTCCACTGTTGAAAAACCTGCAAATCCGTTGAACATAGATAGATAGCTTCCTGTTGGGATATGTTAAGATATGATCCATTTTTCTAGGCCGGCTCTCTCCCAAGCAGATGGGGTTGTGCTTTGTGATCGTCTAACCAATGCCCTGTCTGATCTGAGAACATCACGTGTGAATGCGGGATGTCTCGTGCACCGGGCTGTCCTCCTTTTATTCTACACATCATCATGTGTTCATTTAGTTGCAAGCAGATGTGTAATTCTACACATCTTTACGTGTTCATTTCTAGGCCCCCCCATGCATTAGTGGATTATGGGGTTGTTTGATACATTGGTGGAATAAACAAGGATCCAGCGGATTAGTTATCCTACCTTTTATATGGGATAGCTAATCTCACCATTTTGGTATAAAATTTGTTCCAGTATTAGCTAATATCTATAACCAAACATGGGATAGGTATAATCTCAAATTCTATTCGGGGATTATTATCACCAAACAACCCCAAAGTTTGGAAGTTGTGGGTTCCAAGTATATCTGATTCCATCTATATTTGTTATTTGTGCATATACATTATCGGGTGTAGTTGTGAGCCAAATTCTTTGTTACTACTGAACCCAGGAACCTGCAGTTGGATCTGTCGCTATATCGCAGCTCGCCTGTAATGAAGGTCATTGCTTTATTTTTTTTTTTGGTTTTCCACCCAGTGTCCGGTACCTGTATTGGAGCGCGACTATATCTGGATTCGCGCCGCGTAGGGCCCCATTCGGGAGAAAGTGCTCCCTACCAAGGATTTTTTCATACTCAGAGTTCGAACCCGAGAGAAGTTATTGCTTCATAACGATTAGTCAGAATAGAAAAAAAAGTAGATGTGAGAGACGCTCAAAATAATGAAGATGACATTTCTTTAGTTCAATACATTTTGAACTGTTATCCTACTTAAAAGCAACAATTCTACGCAGCTTATTATTTCTATAAAGTTGTTAGTCTATGTATGGAAATTCATCTTAACTGTTATGCCTCAATCTCAATTATTGTGTTATAAAAAGGTAAAGCTTGCGTTAAGGGCAATATTATTGGGATTATGGTTTCACTTATTACAGAAATAATAACTACGTCACAAGTCCTACTTTTATCTTAACTACGACACTTTATATTTTAGATTTTTCTGTAAACTTTAAACTTCTTATTTTATCTTGAATGAAATACTTTTATAACTAACAACAATAATAAGAAAATATTATTATATTTTTACAAGTGGGGTATGTGGAGGGTAGCGCGTAGACAGAGATACTATTTTCATACTTTATAACCAATCCAAATTCTAAGAATTTTCTTTTTTCTTTTTAAAATTTTATGTGTAATCAAACTACAACAATAACATGACCTCATCAATCCAAATAACTACAATGAATTCATGATCATGTCACTTAAATTGAATGAGTACTGCTTTTTGTTATAAATATATATTATATAATGGATGTTCATTTAGTACTCTGTTGTAAATAAGTTTCCTGAAGAAGCTTATCCATATGGGACATTGCCGTAAATATGTTTATCTATTTAGTATTTTATTGGAAATAAGCCTCCTGAATAAGCTTATCATTTTGGTACTCTGTTATGGATAAACATTACCCCCAGAAGAAGATTATCTACATCTGGTACAGTAGCAACTTACAAGCAACTTACAAGCAGCTTACACAGCAGCTTGCAGTAGCAGCTTACAAGAAGCTTATGCAGCAGCTTGCAGTAGCAACTTACACAGCAGCTTCCTTTCTCCTATAAATAGAGGAGATTTCAGTTCATTATGTACATCAGTTTGAAAATTGAATAAGACATCAATCTCTCTCTATCTATACTTGTCTTCAGTTTATTTCTTTACAGTCGTTATTTCATAACACGTTATCAGCACGAGACTCTGCCATATCGAGCAAATCTTTGAAAGTATCCAAGGTATGAACTTTCGTGTTCTAAATATATATTTATC
Source organism: Nicotiana paniculata (assembly GCA_005239505.1). Lineage (NCBI taxonomy): Eukaryota > Viridiplantae > Streptophyta > Magnoliopsida > Solanales > Solanaceae > Nicotiana > Nicotiana paniculata. Next base: position 96,204 of record ML340092.1, read on the forward strand.
ATGTATGTTAATCACGTCTTTCTAGCCAACTAATGATGTAGATGCCATATTACTTGGATGAGATCTCATGAAATTAGAATAATAATAATAATAATAATAATAATAATAATGATTTTACTTAAGCTATTATATGATGGCGAGAGTACCCCAGTAGTTTCTGTGGAAAACGATTGGGGGCTATGTATACTTATACAGTCGCTATTTTAGTACTTATTTTCCTTTTGATTATCTTAATAAAGGATTACAAAATGGGTAACATTATTAGATTCACTTAAACTCCAGCAGAGTTTGCAAGAAATATACAACTACCAGAAGTGGTTGTGTTTCGTATATCTCATTGTAACTAAGTTTTGTTAACCACCAGAAGTGGTATATGCCTATGACCACCAGAAGTGATAATTTAGGCTTTCTATGGTTACAATTGAAGATAAGTTAGAGAAAATTTCTCTATATTACTTGCATGCCTCTATTTGCTCCTGAAGTAGCATTTCTAAGCCATCACACAATTTGGTGTGATAAATGCACGTTCTGATAATTATGTTCCATTACCTGAAGGATGAGAACTTTTGATAAATATCAATCCATTCCCTGAAGTGAATGTGGCAATATATGAACGCGCTCTTGATGTAAATATATTACAATTCACCTCCAGAAGAGGCAATATGATTGAGAGAATATATACTCAATATTTTGTATTTTAAATTTTCTCCTGAAGAAGTGACACAATTAAAATTTCCTCCTGAAGTAGGAAAATATTATGAAAGTGTGTCTTTTTGTGCTTAAACAAAATAATGAGCTATTCAAAGTTTTTTTTTATGCACATTTTCATTCCCTGGAGTGAATGAAGAAATACCTCTACTCACCTCCTGAAAAGCTAGAATAACAGAGGATATAAATATTATTTTGTGGCATAAAAATCATTGTCGCACGTACATGTTGTACATAAAACATATTGAAAATTTTATTAGGTATCATTCTAAGGCAAATGCATTCTTATAGAATGCTTTCTATTGCACCTCATTAATATATTATGGTTAGTTATTGAGTTCCCCGAAGGAAATAACAACTCATATATCTTTCCATGAAGGATGTATTGGCTATGTGGTTGCCACTTAGATATAAAATATTCAGATGTTAATGGCATTTCTCCCTGAAGGAGACATTCGTCACAAAGTTGGTTGTAAAATTACTGAAATTCTTAATTTCTTACATTTATAATTTATAATTTTATTTATATTATTTATTGGATTACGATTTTCTCTAATGATACCAGAAGTGTTTGAGCAATATTTGATAATACAAAATGTATCAATAACTCCTGAAGAGCTAACTGCTTGTCTAAAAGACACATGACACTAGTAGTGTCTGATAAATATTAGATTGTGAATAATAAACGAAGGCTCTTGAAGAGCTTATATACAAATATGTCATTCATATTATATGCTTATGGTCAAAACATATGTTGTAGTAAACCTGAAGTTTACTAATACAAATGGTTATCATATTGAGACTACAACTGATTGGAAGATTGAAAATCTTCATGTTTCCACAACCATAGGGGGTAAAATAATATGTATGTGTGAAGTTACCCGCCTTATTCTTTAATTTGTACTACATCATGTATCACGGTAAATCAGAAGTTTACTAATGCAAAAGCAGTCACATTAACCCATAAGTTTTACTGAGGCAAAAGTAGCTATAGTAAATCAGAAATTTGCTAATACAAAAGTAGCCACGGTAAATCAGAAGTTTACAAATACAAAAGTTTATGCTATAGTAAACCAGAAGTTTACTAAGAGATATCACATGCCATGATAAACCTGAAGTTTTCATTTGTCATTTGAGAATTCAGATAAGCATATACTGAAGAACTAGAAGATTCTTCAAGAATTCTCTTGTGTTGCTTGTTCTCATAATAAATTAATTATACCAGCTAAAGTTGGGACTAAGACCCTAATCTGAAATATATAAAAAGTGAATACGGGCTCATTCACCTATCATGTGAACCACTTATAGATGCATATATGAGATGGTTACATGTGGGATTATTGTCAACCTGCAGTTTGGCATTTGAAATTGCTTTTACCAATTAAGAGCATAAACTTCAGAATATGAAATCAAGATAGTTCATCTTGATGATGCTGGTTTATATACAAGCTAGTTTAGCGAATACCTCCTATTAATGGCTAAACTATCGCTTATGAGAACAAAGCCTCATGTGTTGGTCTAAGATTTTCTAAATTGCATATAGAAGCACGTGTATGTATCAGACCAATAATATATGATAAGTCCTCCCCTCACAATTGGTTTAGGATCAGAAATCAAATATTTCTACTATATTTTGATGTGTGGTATATGATTAATTTCTCTACCACATGCACAAGGATATGTTTCCCAAAGAATATTGGGGATATATGTTAGTTTTTCTAACATTTGGGGATGGAATAAATAGCTGAAAAAGTATATGAATCGAATTATCATTAGTATGATCCTCACTCATAAGATAATTCAAGTCAAATGTCAGAATCATTTGTTGATCCAAAATTAAATATCATATTTCATTTGCGAATGCTCCTATTAAAATTAAAGTCCCTGAAGGATGGAGTTTACTGTACGCATGAAGCGTGGTAGACCAATCGGTCCCAAAGGTAGCAATCCTTGAAAATGATGGGAGCAAATGATTAAAATGATCATAATAAGGAGGAAATGCTCTAAAAGAGCCCACGACATAACATTTCATGGAACTCCAAAAGAAGTTCAGGTACCTGAAATAAAGAAAGTGATGAGATCTCAACAAGTTATGTCGTTTAGGAACCGATACGAATTATCGTCGACGATATCTTTGATACAATATAGTGCACAATATTGTAAAAGATTGTGAGGATCGGACCTGCAGTGCAGACACCTGAAGATGTCAAGCCATTTAAATGCAAGCCATGATCTATATGACTCATTTGATTAAATCTACATGAAAATTCCCGAAGGATTTAAAATGCCTGAAGCATATAGTTCAAAGTCTCGAGGAATGTACTCGATCAGATTACAAAGATCTTTGTACGGTTTAAAGCAATCTGGGCGCATGTGGTATAATCACCTTAGTGAATATTTGCTGAAAGAAGGTTACATAAATGATGTTATTTGCCCATGTATTTTTATAAAGAAATGACATCAGAATTTGTTATACTTGCTATTTATGTTGATGATATAAATCTTGTTGGAACTCCAGAAGAGCTTCAAAAGGCAATTGAATATCTTAAGAAAGAATTTGAGATGAAAGATCTTGGAAAGACAAAACTTTGTCTTGGTCTGCAAATTGAACATTTAGCAGACGAGATCATTATCCATCAATCTGCCTATACAGAAAGGGTCTTAAAATGATTTTACATGGACAAAGCGCACCCATTGAGTACACCAATGGTTATTCGATCACTTGAAGTGAACAAGGATTTGTTCCGACTTCCAGAAGAGAATGAGGAACTCCTTGGTCCCGAAGTACCATATCTCAGTGCAATTGGTGCATTATGTATCTTGCTAATGCTACAAGGCCTGACATAGCATTTTCTGTTAATTTATTAGCAAGATATATTTCTTCTCCTACATGGAGACATTGGAACGTGTTTAAGCATATATTGCGATATTTAAAGGGAACTCTTGATATGAGTTTGTTTTATGCTAACAAAGATAGTGCAGATCTTGTTAGTTATGCAGATGCAGGTTATTTATCTGATCCCCATAAAGCTCGATCTCAAACCGGGTACGTATTTACTTATGGAGGTACTGTCATATCATGGCGCTCCACAAAGCAATCTATTGTTGCTACTTCTTCAAATCATGCTGAGATAATAGCTATTCATGAAGCAAGTAGGGAATGCGTATGGTTGAGATCAATAATTTATTTTATTCGAGAAAAATGTGGTTTGGAATGTGAGAAAAGACCCACAATTTTATACGAAGACAATGCTGCATGCATAGCCCAATTGAAAGGAGGATTTATAAAAGGTGATAGAACGAAGCACATTTCACCAAAATTATTCTACACACACGATCTTCAGAAAATGGTGACATTGATGTGCAGCAAATCCGTTCAAGTGACAATCCGGCAGATTTATTCACTAAATCTTTGCCAACTTCAACTTTTGAGAAGATGGTATACGGGATTGGAATACAGAGACTCAAATATTTGAAACAAGGTTTTCATCGGGGGGAGTAAAATATGCGATGCACTCTTTTTTCCTTATTAAGGTTTTTTCCCACATGGTTTTCCTTATAAGGTTTTTAATGAGGCACCTAGCAATGCGTATTACTAAATATGTGTACTCTTTTTCCTTCACTAGGACTTTTTTCCCACGAGGTTTTTCCTAGTAAGGTTTTAATGAGGCACATTATTTTTTTATGAACATCCAAGAGGGAGTGTTATAAATATATATATATATTATATAATGAATGTTCATTTAGTACTCTGTTGTAAATAAGCTTCCTGAAGAAGCTTATCCATATGGGACACTGCCGTAAATATGTTTATCTATTTAGTACTCTATTGGAAATAAGCCTCCTGAAGAAGCTTATCATTTTGGTACTCCATTATGGATAAACATTACCCCCGGAAGAAAATTATCTACATCTGGTACAGTAGCAGCTTACACAGCAGCTTGCAGCAGGAACTTACAAGCAGCTTGCAGTAGCAACTTACAAGAAGCTTATGCAACAGCTTGCAGTAACAGCTTACACAATAACTTCCTTTCTTCTATAAATAGAGGAGATTTCAGTTCATTATGTACATCAATTTGAAATTGAATAAGACATCAATCTCTCTATGTCTATACTTATTTTTGAGTTTATTTCTTTACCGTCGTTATTTCATAACACTTTTAATATTTTTGTTTATTTTTGCAAAATACAATAAATAAAACGTTTATTCAAAACGGTTAAAAACACAAAAAGAAAAGAAGAAGATAGGACAAAACGTTGGCAGCTTTCGTTCCACAGACTCCCCAAAATACTTTTCTTTGTGGGCCTGCTCCCCCTCCCACCACAAAATCCTCCCAAAAAAAGAAAAATACAAATCTTACGTGAAAAGTAATCCCCTCAATTCCAGTTCCTCTACTCGATTTCTACTTGAAAAATCCGAATTTGTTTGAGATCGAGGTGTAGTTAATTGATTTTAGAATATCCAATTAACTATGGTGGAAAGTTCGATTGGGGGAGTGGTGCCAGCAATGAAGGGGTCAGTGAGGGTGGGGGGTAAAGAGGAGGGGGGTGGTAGTGTAAGGGATGAAGATGAAATAGAATGGGAATTGGATAGGGAATTGTTGTGTCCAATTTGTATGCAGATTATAAAGGATGCATTTCTAACTTCCTGTGGCCATAGTTTTTGCTATATGTGTATAATCACTCACCTTCACAATAAGAGTGATTGTCCCTGTTGTTCTCATTATCTTACCACTAGTCAACTCTACCCTAATTTCCTTCTAGACAAGGTTTGTTTTAATTTAATGTCAATGTCAATTTTTTCCCTAGCAATTATATTTATTGTGATTTTGTTTTGGAGGAATTATGTTTGTTGGTTGAAATTGTGCCTAGTAAAGTGGAATGGATATTAATAACTCCCTCCGCCCCATTTTATGTGCCGATGTTTGACTGATCGCGAAGTTTAGGAAAGAAAAAAGACTTTGAAACTTGTAGTCTAAAACAAGCGTTAGACATTTTTATGGCGATAAATTATCTGATTAAGGGTGAAATTGGAAGTTTAAAGTTAAATTGTTTTGAAATATAGAAATATATCATTCTTCTTGGAACATGTTGAAAAGGAAAAAATATCACATAAATTGGGACAGAGAGTTATCATTTAGCCAACGTAGTAGTAGAAGTAGTAGTTGTTGTTTAGTATAGTGTTGGTATTGATTATTGGAAACTGGAATCTAAATAGCTGAGCTGATGAAGTATATAGTGTTGAAGTGCATAGTGAAGTTAGATCAGTGATATAAACAGCTTCGGCATGCTGGTTTTCTTGGTTTTTTGTTATAATTATCTTTTTTTACTGTTGTTATGTGAAAGAAATACAAAGAGAAGATAAAGTAGATGCCCATGAAAGTTGAGGGATTGCCCCAGTGGTTTAAAGAAAAGATAAATTACAGCTTTTTATGTGACAGAAATACAAATAATTTTCGTTTCTAGTTGTTCGATATTTGTACTGCAGTGTTATGTAGTGTTTAATATTGAATTCTACCATGAAAATTAAGTATTTGACTATTTAAGCTTCATTTTTCACAGTTCAAGATCTTTAAAAGAGACTAATAACAGAAAAAAATGAGTAAATGCATTCACTGTGCTCTAGAATGCAAAACCCGCTGATGTCTTCTGTGCTAAGAATCTGGGCATGCACTGATATTTTGTAAACATAATCATGTACAAAGGTAATTATCTAGCATAATAGAAAGGAAAAAGAGAACTCAGTCTCTGGAAACTGTAGTTATTTGCTATAAGCTGAAACTAGGTATGGCCTAGGTTGATGCTCTGCCTTCTTAGACAACGCTTAGTACAAGTAAGAGGTGTTAAGACGTGCTTCTCAGTGCCCATGGTTGTTAACTTGAAGAGGGTGGCATTAAAAAATAAATGTAATTTTAAAGAGATATATTAATTGGTAAGGAAATGTTATGGACGAAAATATTTGTGATTAGGTATAAAAATAAAAACTGAGAATTAAAAACTAGTTTGTATTAGACTTGCTCAGGCAACTTCACCCTTTAAGTGACAAGGGGTGAACCGCAGGTATGAATCAAATAAAAAAAGTGAATCCACATCCTTTGCCACTTTCTCTCCTCTGCTTCGAGATTATAGGGATTTTTGCCCTCATTCTCTTCAAATTAAATCGGCATACTGAAATATTAGACTGATCACGTATTCGGAATATGTCCAGAAATGAGCGTGATAGGAAGTTCCACTTAGTTAGCTGGGAGAACGTTACCTCTCCAAAGAAATGAGGGGGTCTTGGGGTGTAAGTCTCTGAGTTTTCAACAAGACATTATTAGGGAATAGTTATGGAGATTCCGAATTGAGAAGCACGCACTATAGGGGGAGGTGATAGCAGAAATATATGGAATTGTAGAAGGTGGATGGAGGACTAGAAATATCGCATGTTCATATAGGTACACACTTTGGAGGAATATTCTTAAAGAATGGGAAGACTTTATCGGCAACATAAATAACTTTCAGGGTAGGGGATGGTGCAGAATTAGCTTTTGGAGTCACATACACTGCGGGAAAGAGACATTGAGATTCACATTCCCGAACATTTACAGTATCTTGATCCAGATGGAGATGATAGTACAACAGATCCGGAGGCTACAAGAGATGGGAGTTCATTGGGATATAACAACATGAAGGAACCTTCAGGATTAGGAAGTAGCTGAATTCCAAGGCTTGATTGAATTGCTTTACGAGCAAAGTACATCAAACACTAGTTAGGACCCATGGAGATAATAGGTGGGAAGTGATAGATTGTTCTCAATTAGGTCATTTTATCATAAGCCCTTAGTGAAGGAGGAATAGGCTCCAAGAAATGTATGCTTTTTAACTGGGCTGCAGGAAGAGGAACAATCCTAACAGTTAAGAATTTGAGAGAAAGAAGGATTACTTATGTCAGATGGTGCTTTATGTGTTCGAGTGAAGATGTGGACCACCTCCTGCTGCATTGTCAGGGGCAACTTGATTATGGTGTGATATTTTGAGATTGTTCGGGCTATAATTGGCGTTGTTGGGCACAATGAAGCAGACATCTGACATTTAGAAGAAGGAAGAGAAGACGAAGAGTGTGGGTTTGCACCATTAGCACTCATCTAGGTACCAAGGAGGAGAAATAGAAGAGCTTTCGAAGAGACGGAGGACGACATTTGAAGAATATCCTCTCATCCCTGGTTTCATTTTGGTGCATCCATGAAATTCCACTATATATACAAGATTGTGTGTCGTTTATAGGGAATCATAGTATGGTGTAGATTCTTTACTTTTTGGTACACTACTTGTTTGCAGGAAATTCTCCATTATTAATAAAATTATTTACCTTATAAAAAAAAGATTAGAATGGTTTCTAGCAGAGACACCATTCTAGTAGCTCTTGTTTTATGTTACATATGAATGATCTTGCCTTCTCATCATACAACACGTTTTCCCTAATAGTTAGACGAGATTTTACGGAAAAATCTTTTGATTTCTTTATAGGAGAGGATAAATCTCTTTTTTTCAACGTGAGGTCGACGATTCAGAATTTATTTCAACTTAAGGGTTTATTCGATCTATATTTGAGGTAAATTTAAAAATTGTTCGAATTGTATGATCATCAATTAGCCATTCCAAATTCTTTATGTTTTTCATTCACTCTATTCTTTTAGAAATGGTTTTGAGCGTGTAAGGCCTCTTTTAAAGTACTAATTAATTTTTACTGAACTTATGAGAAGGAGGTTTCACCCATCTCGCAAGCTTTCGTCTAAGCGTCTAGGGCCTCTTTTAAAGTACTAAGTAATTTTTACTGAACTTATGAGAAGGAGGTTTCACCCATCTCACAAGCTTGCGTCTAGGGTAGTCCTTGCCATTATATCTAGTAAATTAACTTAACGTCAGAAATTTAGCAAGGACGTCTTCCGGTTTTCTGTTGTCTCTTTAATTTAGTAAAGAGACATTTTCTTTGTGTAGGAAGAAAGAATTGTTATTTTCAAGAAAGAAAAAAGAAAGGAAAAAACACGGTAAGCAAGTAAGCAGTTAAATCGTAAATCTGTTGTTAGTTCCCTTGGAACTGACTCAACAAAAATCAGCCTTCAGAGATGGTTTGCACAAATCTCAAAGATAAAGATTAGGATGATATGCTTCCATCAGGATGTTAAACTCATATTAGAGTCCAAATTATTTTGTTCCTTCTTTGTTGATTTTTTCTGCATCTAAATCTATCTGATATTCTTATTATGCACTCTCTTTTTCTATTCGAGTTTTTTTTACGTATTGACAGAGTGTTATTTACTCTCAACTATCGTGTCTCTTTACAATCTAATAAACAGTTTCTGTGTGATATTAATTTAGCGTAACTATGAGATGGTTACATCTTGAAATGATTTACTTCACCATGCAGCTTATTGTTAAAGGTTTCTCTGTACCACATTTGTAGCTACTGAAGAAGACATCTGCTCGTCAGATTTCAAAAACTGCATCTCCTGTTGAACAATTTCGTCATTCATTGGAACAGGTGAGTCTGTTTTCTCAATCTCCAGGTGAAGTCACTATGGAGTTAGTTGCTGAAGTTTGCTTCTCGACACCACTAAATTTAATATTTTTTTTATGAAGGACCTCCTTTTCAAGTTTCCTCTTTAACTATTGATCAAAATTTGGGTGATTTGATTTATATGTTTGTTGAGTTATTGTCTATTATGGTCTTGAGATTGTGAATTAAAATTTCATATGGTAATTCAGACATATAAAATAGTTGCTTGTGTTATAGGTAAATTTGTGGTTCTGATTCTTCTCCATGGGTCAAAGGTGGGTTGTTTGAGAGATGATTCCTATTCAATTCTGGAGGAGTTAAAAACCCAATATCGAGGCATTCCTTACCCCTCCAGTTTTACTTCCTAACCAAATAACCAAGTGTCCCTTTTCTCTTTATTATATTTTTGCCCTCAATTTAACTATGAAATTGATTGATGCAACTTCTTGGAAGATCACTTATTGTGGAGCTCTGCATCGATGTTACTGTTGGAATCAAACATAACATTTTTATATTTGCTATTTTTCCCTGTTCTTTTTATTGGTCAGTGTCATGCACCCATAAATTTTTAACTTTCAGTATCAGTTTTGTACGAATCTTGAGATGTGACACTTGTTATGCTTAGACAGGGTTGTGATGTATCAATTAAGGAGCTGGACGCTCTATTGTCGATGTTGTTAGAGAGAAAGAGGAAATTGGAGCAGGAAGAAGCAGAGCGAAATATGCAAATTCTGCTAGACTTCTTACAAATGTTAAGGAAGCAAAAAGTTGATGAACTCAATGAGGTTTGTGATTGTTTTAGTACCACCTAGAGAAAAAAGTCAAGAAGGAAAGAGCAGAGATTTGAAGTTGAGAAGAAAAAAACGTATCATGGTAGAGTAGTGTATGGCAGTATGCTAGATTGTGGCTTTGCATTCTTATGTTAGTTGAGACTTGAGTCCCTTTTGCTGACTTCCCCTATTCTATTTGGTTATCCATGTTAACATTGCTTCTTCTCCCTAAATCAATTCGAGATATTATATACACAAGTGGTTCTTCACTTGGGTCATTGTGTCTAAGTTGTCCTTTTAAAGTCTTGGATAGCTGCAGTTCACTTTCTCCAAATAACATACTAATAGCCAATTTGCTGATATGTGCATTCATTAGGTGCAAAATGATCTGCAATACATCAAAGAGGACATAAATGCAGTGGAGAAACATAGAATAGACCTATACCGGGCTAGGGACCGGTACTCAATGAAGCTTCGAATGCTAACAGATGATCCAATTGGGAAAAAATCTTGGTCTTCATCCACTGAGAGGAACTTTGGTGGTCTTTTCTCCACTTCACGGAATGCACCTGGAGGATTACCTACTGGAAACTTGACATACAAAAAGGTGGAAGGCAAAGCTCAAATAAGCTCTCCTGGACCACATAGAAAAGATACTTCTATCAGTGAATTGAATTCACAACATATGAGTCAATCAGGTCTGGCTGTGGTGAGGAAGAAGCGTGTAAATGCACAGGTTTTGTGGTTGCAACCTCATCTCACTTACAAGTTTCTTAATTTATTTACATTTTTTTTGCTATATTTTCTTTGGCATGAAATAGAATACAACAACAACAACAAACACAGAATAATCCCACGAGTAGGGTTTGGGGAGGGTAGTGTGTACGAAGACCTTACCCCTACCTTGAGAAGGTAGAGGGTCTGTTTCCAATAGACCCTCGGCTCAAGGAAAGATGCAAAAAGAATAAGTAGCAACAGACAGTAACATCAACAGGATTACAAGAAAATCGAAGCGAAAGAAATATGTAGTAGTAGAAAATCTCGAAAAATAGAAGTACAAGACTAACTCTAATACTACTGGTGTGGACAAGGAAAACACACGATTACCTACTAACCTTTTACCCTTATTCTCGACCTCCACACCTTCCTATCGAGGGTCATGTCCCCGATAAGCTAAAGCAACGTCATCCTGTCTAATCACCTCTTCCCAATGCTTCTTTGGCCTACCTCTACCTCTCCTCAAACGTACCAAGGTAAACCTCACACCTTCTCACTGGGGAATCAATGCCTCTCCTCGCTTCCTGCATCTTGTCCTCCACAGGGTTTACGCCCACCTTTTCCCGGATAACTTCAATCCTAATCTTATCTAACCTAGTATGTCCACATATCCATCTCAGCATCCTCTTTTCTGCTACCTTCATCTTTTGGACATAAAGAGTTCTTGACTGGTGGCCAACACTCAGCCTCATAAAACATAGTCAATTTAACCACTGCTTTGTAAAACTTACTTTTAAGTTTTTGTGACACATTCTTATCGCGCAAAATGGCTAATGCGAGCCTCTACTTCATCCACCCCGCTCCAATACGATGAGTAACATGCTTGTCAATCTCTTTGTTATCTTGGATTACTGACCCAAAGGTACTTGAAAGTCGAAACTTCCTCTCTTGGGGATGATTTGTGTATCAAGCCTTATGTCCACATTCGCTTCATGAGTCACATCACTGAACTTGCACTCCAAGTATTCAGTCTTGCTCCTGCTCAATTTGAAACTTTTAGACTCCAGGGTCTGTCGCCAAAGTATTCAGTCTTGCTCCTGCTCAATTTGAAACTTTTAGACTCCAGGGTCTGTCGCCAAACCTCCAATGCCGCGTTCATCCCAACTCGCATCTCGTTAATCAATATAATGTCATCTGCAAACAACATACACCATGGCACCTCTCCTTGAATGTGACGCGTCAATGCGTCCGCCAAGGCAAATAAAAATGGGTTAAGGGCTAATTCTTGGTGCAACCCATCACAACAGGAAGTGTTCCGAGTCTCCTTCCACTGTCCTCACTCAGGTCTTAGCTCCATCATATGTGTCTTAGCTCCATCATATGTGTCCTTTATCACCCTAGTATAAGTCACTTAAACACCTCTGGCATCTAAACATCTCCATAGGACTTCCATTGGGACTTTAATCATTTGCTTTTTCTAGGTCAATGAATGCCATATGCAAGTCCCTCTTTCTCTACCTATACTCCTAATAAGGTGAATACCCCGACATGAATCTGAATTGGTTCTCGGAAATAGACACTCCTCCTCAGCCTCACTTCCACCACCCTCTCCCAAACTTCCATAGTGTGATTTAGCAGTTTGATACCCCTATAATTATTGCTGGTATGAAATAAAATGATGTCTGTAATTGATCTAGTAGTGAACCACTACTGGACCCATGACATACCGGGAAAGTTGATGAGAAAACGGACTATTCTATGACTACCTTTTTGTCACACATTTCTTGTATGAAAGCTTCCAGTGATGATCAAACTAAGATATGTAATCACATCCGAGGTTCTCGTTAACTATTTTTCAGCTACCCAACATATTCCCGTAATAATAGTGATCTCACATTTGCTGATTTTGAAGAAAGCTATCATGCACAATTCTTCTTGTAAGCTATTTTCCATCATTTTTCAAGCTTTCTCGCGGAGAGACGTAAGCAGTACATATTCCTCCGTCAAGGAATTAGATATCTCAACTGCTTAATGTCTATGTTGGTTATGGGTAATCTTTCTAGCCTACCTTTCTACTTTTTGATATTATTGGTGAATGGTTTTCATATTTGACTACAGTTCAATGATCTCCAAGAATGTTACTTGCAAAAGAGACGTCTATTGCCGAACAAATCACATGTTAAGGAGGAAAAGGACGTAGATGTCATAAAAAGAGAAGGTTACAGTGCAGGACTAGAAGATTTCCAGTCTGTACTTAGCACTTTCACTCGTTATAGGTATAATTTATGGTCTGTTATTCGCTGAACATGCTTGATTTTTATTTCTTGCACCTTTTTTTCTTTCTTTTGTGTACTAATTTTTTGTTTTAATCTTTAACAGTCGGTTAAGAGTCATTGCTGAGCTTCGGCATGGGGATCTTTTTCACTCAGCCAATATCGTGTCAAGGCAAGTTTGGTCTTTGTGTATAATTGAAGGCTTAAAGTTCTCCTTTTACTGGTTTCCATGGTGTCAGATTTATATGGATATTAGATATTAAAGAGGAGAACCAGGGTTGTGGTTGTGACAGATAGTTTATATCCAGAGTGGGAAAATGGTTTCGCTGGAGGACCAATTTTGCTTTGTTTCATGAATGTTGTATTTTCAGTAAATTTTAGACCTGAAATTACAATCAGACACACAATAAAAGAAAAAAGAATCAGGAATTTGTCTTATTAGCCATCCCATTTATTTGGTTCTGTTATCAGTTCGGCTCTGGTATGCAACTCTTATTCCAAATACTAAACTTGAAGATGTTTTTGTTGCAGCATTGAATTTGATCGTGATGATGAGTTGTTTGCTACTGCTGGAGTTTCACGGCGCATAAAAGTTTTTGACTTCTCTTCGGTTAGTTTTTAACTTTTATCTGGTTTTATCTCTTGATTCCATTGGGTGCAATGACATTAAAGAATGACATATCATGGGTCAACTTCTATTGTTTATTTTGCAAATGAGTGCAAAAGCTATTTTATTCTGAAATTATTTTGACCTTCTGATTATTCATAAAAAAAAAAAAGTCCGAGCCGACCTGCGTTTTGGTTGTTCAAACTCAACTTCAGTATTAATGAGTGCTTCTGTTCAAATTCCAGATGAGCTTGAAAGCAAGCTCCGCACAACAACAAATATGCCTCAATCCCAAACAAGTTGGTGAAAGCTAGCTCAAGCACGACTCACATAAATTTTTGTGAAACTTGAACTTGGCTCAACTTGTGTGACAAACTAAACAAGCTGATACATCGAGTTTGAGCTCGAACCTCATATAATATGTGCAGATTTAGAATTAAATCGGGTTATAATATTTTTTCGCACTAATATAGATATGTTTAAGTAAATAATTATTAAAAGTAAATCGTCCATGAATATAAAAGAGCAGACCTCAAGTTTGTAGGAGCTCAAAGTTTAATGAAGCTCAGACATGGAGATTCTGTCTGTCGGAGGTTCGAGAATCTATGAAAGGACATCTAAGGCTAAGGTTACAAAGTAAAGGAAGTCCATTACTGAGAGAAGTGGTGATCTCGTCTTGCTTGCTGGGAGAGAGGAAGCTTCCGGACCATCTTTTCTTGAGCAGTTACATATCCAGGACCCTTGACAAGAGACTAAGAGTTGAGCTTTGTTCACAAATAGTATTGGTTCATTTACAACTCGAACATTCAATACCTTGCTGGCATACATAATGCTTAATAGTATGTGAATGTGTGTCAATACGGAACCTTCCACAGTGAATGAAATGTCTTTCTCTGTGAAGATCACCTTCTTTCTGGAATAGTATTTTCCTTGTTTGTTGCTGCAAATTTGGATGGCAACAAGTTCCTGGTTGCAGACAGCGCATCGCCTGGTTTGTGCATAGTGGATCTATTAAATTTCTTATATGTTCCTGCAACACATTGGAGTTTTGCTTAGATAGGAGAACAACACCTTACTGTTGCAGCTAATTTTGTTTCCATTAATATTTACATAAATGACCTTGAGTACTATTTAGCTTCTTCTTATAACGCAACCTACATATTGGCCATTTAAGGATATAGTTAACCTTTTCCTTGCCATGATAGTATGTTTTATTTGTGGTTTTCTTTTGTGTGGACAAATATTATGGCAGAGCTCTCCTTTTGCATATTTCTCTCAAGTTACTTCTCCTAGTTACTGATCTAGCCTGTTATGTTTCTGCTTTTCAGGTTGTAAATGAACCTGCAGATGTGCATTGCCCTGTTGTCGAAATGTCAACTCGTTCCAAGCTGAGCTGCTTGAGCTGGAATAAGTATACCAAGAACCACATAGCAAGTAGCGATTATGATGGAATAGTAACTGTATGGGATGTGACCACTAGACAGGTGAATCAGCACTTCTGCTAATCAGTATTAATTGTTGACTTTTTCCTCTTCCTATGACTGATACTGATCCCTTTCTGGTGTTCAGAGTGTGATGGAATATGAAGAGCATGAGAAACGGGCATGGAGTGTTGATTTTTCGCGCACAGACCCCTCGATGCTTGTATCTGGCAGTGATGATTGTAAGGTATTAAAGGATTACTTCTCACTTGTCAAACACAAGTCTTAACCTTTTTAGGTTGGTAATACTCAGGCCTATATCTATATGATGTGACAAATCAATAGAAATTAATGACACCACTGAAGCAAAAGAGAATGCATGACTCATTTACTAAGTAATTAAAGTCTTGGAATCATCTTTTGATAATGTTTGATAAACCTCTCCTAGGTTGTCTTCTGACCCATTTCTATGCTATGTTCAATAACATACAAGCTTGCTTCTGGATAGGGAAATGCTGATGTAAATGCTACCAATGGTGTCTTATATTCCATCAGTCGATCTTAATAGAGGCCTAAGTAGCATCCGCGTAGGAGAAGGACCTTATACTGCCTGCCTGACCTAAATATTCTCTTTTCATAGTTTACTACTGTATCCTTCTCCGGTTGTCGTTCCAACGGTACTGCTCCTATTTTAATGGTCGTCTCAATGGCATACTGCCTAGACCGTCTCAGTAGCACTTCTATCCATGATTCTGCTTTCCACTATTACAGTCACTTTCCAAGCAATACTATTCCGGTGAGAAGCTGTTGTTCAATTTGACTTCGTGAGACCAGGGCAATGTGGAGAAGCTGGTAAATGCTATTAACATTGAGGATACAATATTGGGTGATTTTGACGATTCACTACTCCAGAGGCACTGCTGAGGCAGCCTTGTTACTACCTCTGCGACTATTCACTAGTTTGTTGTTTTTTCAAATAAGCAAATTCAAGTTGGTTTTCCCATGTCCAGTGTGAGGGAGCGTGATGAAATGTGAGAAATAGTATGTCACTTTATTCAGTTATATTATTTCACAATGAACAAATATAACATATGTATTGTATCTTAGTTTGTCCTACATTGGTTGTAGAAATGTACTGTAGTCTTTTATATAGTTTTGGACAACCCTTACCATATGAGTTAGCTGTTGAGGTTGAGTTGGGCCCAAGGTACTATTCTTAAAATCATATCAAAGCTAGACCCAGACCTGTTGTTCTGTTATCTAATGTTGGGTCCCCATGTTCTGTTTAATTCACGTGTCCAGATGTCTAGTTGTGGGTGGGCAGAGGGGTGTTAGAATTGCCACATTGGTTGAGGGAGTGAATTGTATTCTCTTTATATGGTCTTTGACAATCCTCACTTCATGAGTTAATGATTGAAGTTGAATTAGGCGCAAGGTCCACATTCTGAACATACCTCACACCTTTAATTAGTTATATCTTGTTATGCCCATTAGGCGTCATATAAGCCACTTCTCTTCTCTTATTTCTCGCAGTAGTATCATTGTTTAGCTTGTAAATAGTTAAGTGAACTAGTATTTTATATAGATAACCCAACAAAGAAAAATGTTATATAGATAATTAATCAGGTCTTCGCAATTGTTCGAAATGACTAAGCAACAAAAGCATTGATCTAGAGACCGAAAATACAAAGAGTCAATCGTTTTATACCTTCTGATTGTTTCCTGGCATCAAGTCAGAACCTTGCCGAGAAGTCTATGGTGCCGGCTTCCAGTGGGCATAGTTCGCAAGTTAGATACCTTCTCTCAGTCCCCAAGAATCTAGTAGGTAAGTTAGCTTGGTCTATTAGCTATTTGCTCCTCTACATAATATTAGTATTTCAACTTTAAGAAGATTATGGCCAAATATGTCTTCAGAATTATCTGTGGTTGTTTCCCTTCTTTTGATTCACATCGTTTGCGTAGGGGACTAGTCACTATACTAGTAAAACGACGTAATCAAAATTCTTGGTTCATATCAATGAGTTTCTCTTGTTAAGTCACTGCTAGTGAAATCTCAGCTACAGCAGAAGTCTGCTTCCTAAGCCCCAATCTTTGTTTTCTCCTTTCCCTTCTCTTCTTTTTTCTTCTTTCCTAACTTTGTGATGAAGTCAGGTACCGCAGATATTTGACCGCGTCATAGACAACTTCTAAAAGACACTGAAATCTTACTAATATTTACCAGCAAATCTTTTCCTTGCTAGCTAAGCTAAAGGATCTTCAGCATCTTTCTCCTTTACTACAGTAATATAAAATGTATAATTATCGTTGAAAAAGATATTTTTTAGGTGCTCAGGGTTCGACTGGTCTTCTAATTGGAGGCCACAAAGCATGACATATCCTATTAAATGGGGCACATTTGTCTCATCTAAATACCTTAGACTTTAGAATTGAACTTTCAGTTTTTTATCACGTGTCTAAGTTTTGGTCCATTAGTTCATATGGAAGAAAATCCCTGGGCATATTAACCCTTCATAGTATTTTTTGATGTTTTGGTACAAATTATCCTTATTGCTTACTGATAGTTTATTATACAGTCATGTTTTCCACTTTCCGAGCCAATAACATTAATGCTTCTGTTTCTCTAACTTAGGTTTGCATCGTCATTCTATGCTGCTGCAGGTCAAAGTTTGGTGCACTAAGCAGGAAGCAAGTGTTCTTAATATTGACATGAAGGCAAATATATGCTGTGTAAAATATAATCCTGGATCCGGTGTGCATATAGCGGTAAATTCCTTATTTTATATAGAGGTCTCTTCTATTCCTTATATCTCCAGTTCTCCACTGCTGGTGAATTCCTTTTTATGATGTGGTGGTCTCTTCTCCTCTCTACCTCCGCTGTTAAGGGAGGTGGGCTCACATTGAAGAAGTATCTTGAACCATCTTCATTGTGAATGAGCTCTGTGTTATATAATGAAACCATTCTCAGATTATTTTTCATATGTTTTTGGCTTGGAACTCTAATTCCTTTCATTCATTTGAAAGACCGTGACTGATGTTATGGCTAAAATGCAATTAATGAACGCATCTTGATTAAAAAGAAGTAATGCAATAACTGAATAACCGAATGCTCATACATGCATGTGTTTGCTCTCCTGGCTCTGTTGGCTTGATATCCATGATGTGTTTTAGCCGTGATCATGCCATTGTCAAATTTGTTTTGCGGTTAGACATGGATAATGTTCCATATGTTCCTTTAGCTATGCAGACTCCATGTTTCATTATGATAGATAACTTCGTTTGTGTCCGAGATTCTAGATTCTTCATTATATGTTCCTTAAAAATTTCTGGATTTGGAGCATCAATTTCTCATATAGCTCAGTCCGTGTTTCAACCCAAAAAAAAAAAAGAAGAATAAATCCTCATGGTGTACATCTCGTGGTATTTTGTAGGTTGGCTCTGCGGATCATCATATCCATTATTATGACTTAAGGAACACCAGCCAGCCGGTTCACATTTTTAGTGGCCATAGAAAAGCTGTTTCATACGTAAAATTTTTGTCCAACAATGAGCTTGCTTCAGCATCAACAGATAGTACACTACGGTTGTGGGATGTAAAAGAAAATCAGCCTGTAAGATATTATTTAAATTTTACTATCCCTCATTGAAGAATTTTTCCTGCCACCAACCATTTGCTGTGGTTGGTTAGATGCTTTTTTGGTCTTCAGTTCTCTTTGTTAAAGGCAAAAGTTATTCACGGCTATTAACATTGCTTGAGTGATTTCCAGATTCGCACACTTAGAGGACATACAAACGAGAAAAACTTTGTTGGTCTCACAGTAAACAATGAATTCCTCGCTTGTGGCAGTGAAACAAATGAAGTATTTGTGTACCATAAGGTCAGTGAAATTTTTTAATCTTTGTTGAAGTGCTGATAGTATTTGATCTAACTAATGTGTTAATTTATAGGCGATCTCCAAACCTGTTACATGGCATAGATTTGGTTCCCCAGATGTGGATGATGCCGATGAAGACGCAGCATCTTATTTCATTAGCGCGGTATGTTGGAAGAGTGATAGCCCTACGATGTTAGCCGCTAACAGCCAGGGAACTATAAAAGTGTTAGTCCTTGCAGCCTGAATTATAAAGCTGCTAGTTAAGAATGCTTGATTGAACTGCAGTTGAAATCTAATTAGTAGAAATGGATTTCACATTCAATTTTTTCTGTAGATATCTATTCAACAACCATCAGATGGCATGGTTCCCCATATTTGTCAATGTATTCATATTAAAACATGTAAAGAAGTTGTCGAGTTTGGTAATTAGGAGGATGTACTGCTCTTTAATGTCAGAGGCAGAATTAATCCAGCAATGACTTTTGTCATTGAAATCATAATTCATATAGTTAATTCCTTGACAAATAATCATTTGGGATTTTTTACATTTGGAGCACTTTTAGATGAGCTACTTCAGACAAGCAAATACTCTTTTATTTCACAGTTGGATCTTTGTATAGCTAATGGACACATGCCAAAAGACAACAAAGATTGGCATTTTCATTCAGTACGCTGTTTTACAAAGACTACACACACAGAGAAACAAACATAGAGAGAATTTGTTTTACACTATAAACATAAAAGTGATACACCACAACCTTTAGAGAAGGGTTAATGCGGAAAATAGAAAGAAGCTCAGGAGGAATAGAACAAAAACAAGGACTCTAAGTAACCTTGCAAGCTTTGGGGGTATGTAACAAGTTTCGGACTTGCAAGGTCAAGAAAACTTGAGTCATTTCTCCAGTTTTCTAAGAGACGAGAAACAAATGTAAGAAGAATAAGCTCAGGAAGGATAACACCGCTGCATGGATTAGGATGATAATTGATGCATCATTTCATCGCTTTCATACAGATGAACCATAACTCCGAGCACCAGCTCTTCTTGGTCCAGTACAGCCATGGATGTGAGAAGATAACCAAAATATGCAGAAAACTTGAAGAATATCATACTCATCTTTCAGTTTACCTTAATTGGAAGATGGTATATCATAAGAAATGTGAAAGTGGAGTTGGTATTTATAGACAGAATGAGTCATTGGTTTTTGATAAGAAAAAAGTGCTGTTGAAAGTATAATTTGGCGTTCAATTAAATGAGTGGTTGATGTGTCATTTTCTGTATAAGAAGAGACAAAAGGAGGTAGTGTTCTACCAGAAGAACATATCGTATCCTTCTCTTTCTTCAAGTTGTGACAAAACGGATAGTAATGCCAAGGCTATAATTAATGCGTTTTGAAGCAACGGCAAATTTAGAATTTGATGTTTATGAGTTTTTAAAAATGAACTCAAGTTAACATAAACATATAGTTGGGTTTACCACTAAACATTATAGATATTCAATGAATTTTCTTAAAAATATGTAGAAATTGAAAAAAAGAAGAGGTGACATAGTGTTACCGGTAAAGTTATTGCATATGATTCGGAGGTTACGGGTTCGAGCCGTGAAAACAGCCTCTTGCAGAAATATAAGGTAAGGTTGCATACAATAGATTCTTGTGGTCAGGCCTTTCCCCGAACCCCGCGCATAGAGGAAGCTTTGCGTCGGGCTGCACTTTCTTCTATATATAGAAATTTTAAAAAAAAACACTACTAAGAGCTCGTTTGGACAAAAAAAAAATTTCACATTTTTCTGTATTTGGCCATAAAATTTTCAATTTTCACTTGAAGATGAATTTTGGAGTTTTTCAAAAATTTGAAAAACTCTAAAAAGCTGTTGTTTCAAAATTTTCACTCAGATCGTTCATAAAACTTCATAAACAACCCAAAATATTATTAATGTCCAAACACAACTCTATTTCAAATACCATTTTTACTTAAAGTTTTTTTCACTTTTTTGTTTTGTTTTGAAAATTTATAATTCTTATGTCCAAACTGCCCACTAAGTTCACGTGAACCTATATGTTGGATGGTAAATATACCTCTGTGTAGAAGTTTCAAACATGAGTTTTTAACTTATGTAGTACAACAATTATCTCTTGAATCGTATAGCGGTATAGGATATTTATCATTTATTATTATGTTTATAACTTAATTTCATTTTCCTGATCGTTCTGCTTTGCGATCGATGGAAAGATTAAAAATGGAATTTAAATTAATTGTCATTTAGTAATATCTTACTTTAAATTCTTTTCCACAACATAAAATGCAAAGGCATAAGAAGGCAACTTGACTAAAATATATATATATTTTCAAGATATAAGTGAAGTAAAACTTTTTAATGCAAGTTGAAAGTTGTTTCTTCTAAATTAGTGAATGCTAATAAATAATTGGGTCAACAATCACTATAAGAAGCTAGACAAATATTGTACCTCCTTTCACTTTTCTTTCTATTTTTTCACCACTACTCTTCAAGCTAAGCTCTATTTTTTTTTCTTTTTAATTATTACATTCATTTTAGCCTTTGCCACAATTATTAAGCATTATAGTTTAAACAATAAAACAATAACAGTAAATTAATAATTACGCTTTATTTTCAAATGAATAAGGGTCGACTATATGAATCTAACGATGATCAAACCAGCACCACGTGAAACAATTCACTAATTAAGTTATATTTTTCAAATCTGTTTCCTAAAATTCAGAATGGGTTCGAGAAAATTGAAGAAAAGAAAGATTGAATCGTAGAAATAAAATCTCTGCATGAACTGGAATACGACTCAATATAATTCAAATTGCAACCACTTGACTTAGACAAATTTAAAATTTTGATTGCACTTTTTTCAAAAAGATTTCATTTTAAAAAAATAAATTAAAAGTACGTAGTTTTAGTGCTAATTTGTGTAAAATAATGATGAATATGAACATAACTACCAATTTTAATTAATTGTTTGTATAGACAAAAAGAATAAATGAAGAGTGAAACAGTGGTCTTTTTTAATATAGAAATCAAACTGTACTCCTAAATCCAAAAATGGCAAAAAGTTACAAGTAAAGTAGAAAGAGAGAGGGTGTGCATTAAATTCATATTTTTTGAAGATTTTGACCATTAAATAAAGGTGACAGAAGAATGAAAGTGACATAACATAAACAATACCCCAAAAAAAAAACAAAAAAATCACCAAAATAGTGATTCACTTTAGGGTTTGACCATTATTTTTGTTCATTACTTCATTTCCAAAAAAACTCATTTAGTATTTCTGATTTTCCTCAGAAGCATAAGCAGATTCAGTAGTATCTGTGCCCTCTCCTAATTCCTATGTTTTAATTGCAAGATTTTTTTGCAAAACTGCCCATATTGCAGTCTCTCATCATAATGGGAGATTTTGCATTGTTATGTCATTCTCATATGGTCCTTATATTTTAATGCCTTTTTGGACTATGTTACCCTAAAAGAATTGATAATGTATATGTTTATCCGCTTCCAAAAATAAAAGCCGACAAAATATATATTTTTTGTATATATTCCTATTATATACATATAATATATATAATATATGTTTTATACATATTATATACATATTTTATATATTCCTATCATTAGTTTCGGCCGGCCGGCCGGCGGATCTAGAAAGGGGAAGCTTCTTGTTTAGTTAACGTTGTATAGCGAGTTCATTTAATAGAATCCTCATTTTCATTACTATTTTAATTTTTACCATCACAAATGGTCCTATATATGTAACTGTCACCAAATTTCTTTACCGGGGCGGAGGGAGGGTGTTATCTATGGGTTCAGACGAACCCAGTAATTTTTTACTTAGATCTTGTATTTATACTAGAAAATCTATTAAATATGTATAAATACTTAATTACGAACCCACTAACTAACGAGCTATAGGTTCGATTGTAAATTCAAAACCCATAAACTTTAAATCCTGGCTCCGCCTCTGTTTCTTCATATTTAAATGCTAGTGTCAGATTATTTCCAGTAGAGAGATGGGAACGAGTAAAACTCCATTGGTTGATAACCCATTTGGCCATAGATTTTGCCAAAATAAATTTAGGTTTTATTTGACAAACACTTGTTTGACCATAGATTTTGTCTACATTTTGGCAAAATACCAAATCCCAAAACCAGCTCAATAGGGCCAAAATAACACTATTTCATTGTTAAAAAATTACCCAAAACTTTTGTATTTAATAAAAGAGCCCACCATTTATTATTTTGTAACAATGTTGCTTCATTTTCTCGGTCATCTGATAGTGTATCATGTAGTTCATTATAAAAATGATAATTTTGTATCAAATTTATTTATGTTCAGGACTATGGTTTGCGATAATATAATGAATGTTATTAATAATGGTAATTGTATTGGTAAAAAAAGAGTTTCACACGTGTAATAAATCTTGATGACTCAGTAGTCTACGTGGAGCAATGAAGACACGACAGCTGGACGGGACTCTAAGAAGAGATACGAGGCAAAGAGGCATGACAAATCACATCCATGAGTTAATTAGCTACGGAAGTCTCAACCTGATTGAGAAGATGAAGAGACACGATCAAAAGTGTATTTGGACAGAATAAATGGCAGATTCAGAGATCTTCAAATTAGAGATCCATACGTTACACAACATTCACTCAACAGTTATGGTTGATTCGTTGTAACGTTACATTAGAGTCATTATTAGTCATTAATGCTCAATCACCAAAAAAAGGTAGACGTTATGTTAGGAAATTTCCTATATAAAGGAGAAAAATATAACCTGTAAAGGGAAAAAACATTCGAACTACCATTGCAATATACTCACTTTTTGTGCATCTTACTGCTTTCCATTTACAAGTTTGCCTACAATTATAATCTTATTCTTTGGTTATCAGAAACCCGTGTTCTTCTTAAAATAGCTTTGGACAAAGAATCTAATTCTTTGGTTAAGCAAATTGGTTCCTTTACCGGGAATCTGATTATCTTTGTTTGCTTTTCAAGCGATATCCTCTGAACTACGTCGAACTCCAACGACAACAACCAGCAAAGAAATGGAACCCCAGTTCTATCGCCTTCAGGAACCCCACGTGGTTCAAGGAAACAATCCCCAGAAAGATCCAATAATAACAATGATAATAATGATCAAACAGTAGAACAAGATCGGGTAAAGCAAATGATTGCAGAGTATGTGAGCCAAGCTTTGCAAGAATTTGCGAGGGGATTGCCGGCAGCGTTACCTGCACCACCGATACCCCCCCAGTAATACCCTCACCATGGAAAATCCTCAATCTGGGTTTGCAAACTCAGGAAGGGGAGATACTCTTAATGAATCTCTCGAAGCGAGACCAGGTATGTCTAATAACTCTGAATTACAGACTTTATTACTAACTTTGCAGAAACAGGTGAAGGAACAAAACGATCGAATGGAACAAATTCCCGGAGTACCACCTGTTATCAAAGGCATTGACATTGATAGATATTCTCAACAACCTTGAAAACCAAGCGCAGCACCCGTACCCATTCCAAAGAAGTTTAAAATGGCTGACGTACCTAAATATGACGGGACAACCGACCCACGCGACCATGTAACTGCTTTTACCACCGGAGTGAAGGGCAACGACTTAACAAAACAAGAAATTGAGTCAGTCCTAGTTAAAAAATTTGGAGAAACACTTACCAAAGAGGCGCTAACCTGGTATTCTCTTCTCCCTGAAAACTCTATTGATTCTTTTGTTGAGCTTGCAGATTCTTTCATAAAGGCACACTTCGGTGCGCAAAAAGTCGAGAAAAGGATGAAGGACATATTTAAAATAAAATAAGGAGACACGAAACTACTTCGTGAATTTGTAGACAGGTTTCAACGAGAAAGAATGAAACTACCAATGGTGCCCGATAATTGGGTAGCCATGGCATTCGCAAGTAATCTAAATGACAAAAGCTCAGAAGCCACGAGAAGACTCAATGAAAAATTGAGAGAATTCCTAGCTACAACGTAGAACGATGTTTATAACATGTATAGTACTAAACTTCGAATAGAAGAAGATACCATTGCTCGTCCAAAAGAGAAAGATTATACCAGATCCAGACATTCAGAATCAGACAGGAGATCAGGTAAAAACAGGTAGGATCTTTACCTAGGACCATCGGGACGTGAAACTCGTCCCAGGTTCGAAAACACCAGGTCAGATTATGGACCACCAAGCAGAGATACGTGCTCGTCCTCATCTAGATCCAGAAGGGATCAAGATCAACGACCTAGAAGTAATGCGCGAATTGGGGATCATACCTTTAATGTAAGTACCTCCGAACTAATTTCAGTGTTAAGAAATTTGGGTGATAAGGTTCGATGGCCCAAAGAGATGAGGTCGAATCCGAATAAGAGGAACCCAGATCTCTGGTGTGAATTCCATAATGATCATGGACACAGAACTGCAGATTGCAGATTTTTGCAAGGTGAGGTAGAACAATTATTGAAACAGGGAAGAAGTAAACAGAGTGGTCTGCAAAATGACCACGAAGTTCACAATTATACACAGAAAACGGGTTCGTGAAAATCTTGAAGCAGACGATATAACCTTCGATGATGCAGTTATTGGCGGATTAATGCTTCCTCACAATGATGCTCTGGTAATATCTTTACTTATTCATGACACTAACGTAGAAAAAGTGTTGATTGATCCAGGTAGTTCAGTCAATATCATTTTGTTAAGAGTCGTGGAAGANTAAAATTAGAGGCGATAAGTTCCGTGGTACACTACAACAAAAAAGTAGAGGTGAGAGAATCAAGGGATAAGGAAGTCTCCCAAGCAGGTGACACCGCCCAAACAGGCATGGAAGAAATTACTACCCAAATAGGGACGGAAGGTATTACTGCTGAAACAGGTATGAAAGAAAATACTTATGATAAAGTGAATCAAGTCACCACGGAAGAAGCATTGGACCACACGGATGTAGATTCCAAACCGGACGTCATTCATGAACCGGAGGAAAACGAGCACATCAAAACAACTACGGAAGAGCTCAAAACTGTTCCATTGTCTGAACGAAAGCCTGAACAGAAAGTGTACATAGGCACGAGGCTGAGTCCCAGTCGAAGAGGTAAGTTAATTGATTATTTAAAGGCTAACGCAGATTGCTTTGCATGGTCCCATTCAGATATGACAGGTATCCCACTAGAGGTGATGACTCATAAACTAAATGGAGATCCATCCTTCGTACCTGTTAAACAGAAGAAAAGAAAGCAAGGACCATTCAAGAACCAAGTGATTGACGAAGAGGTACGGAAACTATTAAAGATTGGTTCAATACGAGAGGTAACATACGCTAACTGGCTAGCTAACACTGTGGTAGTACCTATAAAGAATGGAAAATGGAGAGTATGCGTAGATTATACTGACTTAAATAAAGCATGCCCCAAAGATTCATTCCCATTACCACATATAGATCAAATGATTGATGCCACCGCAGGTCATGAATTGTTAAGCTTTCTAGATGCGTATTCTGGTTATAACCAGATTAAAATGGATCCCTCAGACGAGGAAAAAACCTCCTTTATTACAAGCAGTGGGACTTATTATTATAAAGTCATGCCTTTTGGCTTAAAAAATGCTGGAGCCACATGTCAAAGGCTAGTGACCAAGATGTTCCAGGAACATCTAGGAAAAACAATGGAAGTTTACATTGATGACATGCTGGTAAAATCAACACGTGCGGAAAACCATTTCCAGCACCTCTCTATTACCTTTGACATTTTATGCAGGTATAATATGAAGCTTAATCCAGAAAAATGCGCTTTTGGCGCGGAATCAGGTAAATTCTTGGTTTCCTTGTATCAAACAGGGGAATAGAGGTAAATCCTGATCAAATTAAGGCTATAGAATAAATACCTGATGTACTTATAAATAAAAAAGAAGTTCAAAGACTAACGGGAAGAATTGCAGCCTTAGGAAGATTTATTTCCAAATCTTCCGAGAAAAGTTTCAAATTCTTTGCAGTTCTCAAAAAGCAAAACCGGTTCGAATGGACTGAAGAATGTCAACAGGCTCTCAAAGACCTCAAGTCTTACCTATCAAAACCTCCGCTACTGTCAAAGAAGAAGGAGGGGGAGCGACTATACGTCTACCTTGCTGTCTCGGAAATTGCTGTAAGTGCAGTATTGGTAAGGGAGAATAAAGTTAAACAATCTCCTATTTCTTATGTAAGCAAGACATAACTGGATGCTGAAACTAGATATCCACATCTAGAAAAGTCAGCCTTAGCTCTAATCATGGCATCTAGAAAATTAAGGCCATACTTTCAATGTTATCCAATCACAGTTGTGACCTCGTATCCATTAAGAAACATAATGCATAAACAAGAACTATCAGGAAGATTAGCCAAGTGGGCCATAGAATTAAGTGAGCATGAAATAATATATCGGCCTAGGACTGCAATCAAGTCTTAAATCTTAGCTGATTTTGTCGCTGATTTTAGTAATAGCATTGTCCCTGAAGTGGGGAAAGAGTTACAACTCTTGAACGGTGTTAATCCGGGTCTATGGACCTTATTTACCGATGGATCTTCCAATATAAAATGTGCCGACTTAGGCATAGTCTTAATATCACCCACAGATGAAAAGACACGGCAGGCTATCAAATGTTATCCTATAACTAACAATGAGGCAGAGTATGAAGCTGTTATTGCAGGATTAGAACTTGCACGAGAGCTTTCAATCGAGCAAATTGTGATCAAAAGCGATTCCCAACTGGTAGTAAATCAGATGCCGGGGACTTACATCGCTCGAGAACTCAGATGTTACAATATTTGGAAAGGCACGAGAGCTCGTGAGAAAATTCAAAACATGAAAGGTAGTACAAATACCTAGAGAGGAAAATGCTGAAGCAGATGCATTAGCTAACCTCGCAGCAGTCACAGAAGTAACAAACAAGGACAATGTAATTTTTGTTCATCTATTCCATTCAGCGATCGACCAGGACAGAAATGACGTAACTTTCAACAATTTAACCCGGGATTGGAGAAACGAAATCCTAAATTTTTTACAAAATGACACCGTACCTGAAGACAAGAAAACAACTCAAGCACTTCGCCACAAAGCTGCACGGTACTGCCTCATTCACAACTCGTTATATCGCAAAATGTTCGGAGGGCCCCTAGAAAAATGCCTCGGACCTAATCAAACGAAGTTTGTGATGAAAGAAGTCCACGAAAGACATTGTGGAAATCACTCAGGGGAGAGATCCTTAGTGAAAACCTTAATCAGAGCTGGATATTATTGGCCTAAGATGGAAGAAGAGGCTGAGGACTTTGTATCCAAATGCGACAGGTGCCAAAGGTTTGCCAATAACATGCATCGACCAGTGGAATTATTACATCCCATAATATCCCCATGGCCCTTCATGAAATGGGGGATGGACATAGTGGGGCCTCTTCCCACAACTAAAGGACAGGTACAGTTTTTGCTCGTGTTAACCGACTATTTTACAAAATGGGTAGAGGCAGAAGCGTTCAAACAAGTGCGAGAAAAGGAAGTCAAAAGTTTCTTATGGCGAAACGTAATATGCCGCTTTGGGATACCAAAGGAGATCGTGTGTGATAATGGCCCACAATTCATAGGCTCCCAAATCACAGAATTCTTCGAAAGCTGGAAAATTAAACGGATCACTTCAATGCCATACCATCCCATGGCTAACGGTGAGGCTGAGTCAACGAATAAAGTCATAATCAACAATCTGAAGAAGCGGCTAGATAGAGCCAAAGGAAACTGGCTTGATGAGTTACCAGCGGTACTATGGGCATACATGACAACTTCAAAAATAGCCACGGGAGAAACTCCGTTCGCGCTTGTCTATGGCTCAGAAGCCTTAATACCTGTAGATATTGGCGAACCAAGCTTAAGGCTTACAACATCCGCAGAGGAAGCAAACGACGGCGAATTGAGGACCAATCTGGACCTGCTCGAACCACGGAGAGAAGCAACACTGATACGGATGGCAGCTCAAAAACAAATCATAGAGAATTATTACAACCGTAAAGCTCATCTCAGGTACTTCAAGATTGGGGACTTCGTCCTAAAAAAAGTCTTTCAATCAACGAAAGAAGCAGGCGTAGGAAAGCTAAATCCAAACTGGGAAGGACCCTACAAAATCCGAGGCATAGCTGGGAAGGGCGCCTACGAGTTGGAAGCTATGGACGGCAGAATCCTACCAACAAGTTGGAATGCCATTCACTTGAAGAAGTACTACTTTTAAGGAAAAGAAGTACCCCCGGTCAGGTATCACACGTTCGATTTTATTTTGAACATTTGAAATTTTACTAACCTTTTTAGATGATAGGCATAAAGCTAACCCATCACCAGATGATAATATTAGTCCTGCAAAGACGCGAGGAAATAACTAAATTCCCGGTCTAGGGTTACACTTTCTGATGGAATTTTTAAAGGGTTAAGCAGTCATCATCTAAAAATTATATACCTTCGAGTCCCGTATGTTTTTCCTTTTCAGGAAAAAGACCACAAGGAAGGAATAGTCAAGTGCTCGAGATTTCATTCTTCAAAGCTCAAACACTTGGGGGACTATACAATATGGAAGGCAAAAACGAAGCAAAAAAGACTATCAAAAAGTCAAAGCTCGAGCCTGAAGATCCATCTATCCAGCAAGCCAAGTGATACGAGCAAAATCGAAAGAGCCAAAGACTCGAACACAAAGCCTAATCCAAAAAACCTTCGAACATGTTCAGGTTAAAAGGAAAAATGTTAACTACGAGGAAGAAATGCACATCTTTGTACTTATTCAAAACAATTATGGATAAAAGATCATCATCGTTGTACTCATTCAAAACTGTTGTAACAAAAACAGTTACGAAATATTTGTACTCATATAGAAAACTGTTATCAAATAAAACAGTTACAGATGGAAGATCAAAATCCTTGTACTTGTTCAAAAAACTGTAAAACAGTTACGGATGTAAGAGCATTTCCCTCGTGCTTATTGAAAACTGTTTTCAACAAAAACAGTTACGGGTGAAAACCCCAATTTGAATAAAAACTGTTACCAACAAAAAACAACTGCCCTCTTGTATTAACTCGAAAAAAATGTTACATACAGAAAACAATTACAAATAAAAGTGTATATCAAATTTGTTAAAAGAAAACAGTTGCAACATGAGTTTTAGACGATAATCAAACACATGTAAAATGTTGTGAAGGTCCAAACAAAAAAAAACTTTCCTCAGAAACATTCTTAAACACGTGAAAAATTCCTACTCTTGCTTTGCCCACAAGCCCTACTAGCGTAGCAAGTCTGGTTGCGCTCAGGTTCTCTTTCTTCAAGAAAGGGTAGTTCACTCTATTGCATTATTACACCTTTATGAAGTTGAGACGTCTTTTTCATTAAGCGTCGATTATAAAGGGCCCTCTTTCACAAATTATGCCTACTACAAAAAGGCACACATTTTATATGACACCGTGCCTATTACGAAAAGGTGTGAGTAATCTAAAGCATTCTATATGCAAAACTCAGAGGTAAAACTAAAAACCTCGAAAAATAAAGCATGCAAAAGACTTAAAGAGTAGAACAGAAACTCAACATAAAACAAAAGTCATACTTGCATTAATATATTAAAACGGCTAAGTAAAAACTAACTTATACTTAGCCGTATAGATTTTTTATATACATTGAGGTGCTCCTAAGTTGTCATTTGGGGACTTTAGAGAGATCCAAATTTACCCCCGATGGGATTGGGGGTAACCACCAATTGAGACAAAGATAAAAAAGAAGGGGTGAATCAACATCTTAATCTTCTTGAGGAGGGGAATTGACTTCTTCATCAGCAGAAGGAGTAAGAGCAACTTGGGACGAAGAGGATTGGATAGCAGGAGTCTCACCTATAGGTGGGGAAAGATCCAAACCTTGTTGAGACTTTTCCATGGCTTCCTTGTTCTTAACAATTTCAACATTAAGGTCTAAATCTCCCCGACTCATGTCCGTCAATGTATCGAGGCAAGAATTCATGTACGCCCAACTAGCATCGACAGCTGCCGCCTCTTCGAGACTTTCATAATCTCTCTCCCATATCTGAAGCTCAGCTCTTAACCCATCTTTCTCAACATCAGCAGCTTCATGGGCAGCCCTCAAAGGAACAATTGACTCCTCCAAAGATTGGGTTTTATTTAAAGCAATGTGAAGATCCTCCTGAGTCTGGGTAAGTGACTGCATAAGCTCGCCTGAGTATTCCTCCTTCTGCTCTAGTAAGGCTTTCAAGCTACTAACTTCTTCCGAGGCACGGGATAATTGCTCAACAAAAGAAGACTCAAGAATGCTCTTGTCTTTGTCCGCTTGGTTAGAAGAAGCCTTCTCTACTGCCAACTCCGCAGCCACAACTCTCATATGCCGCTCCAAGGTATTGTTTTCTTCTTCTAAGGCTTCCATGTCGAGCCTCAGGCTTTCATATTGCCCCTTCCAATTCCCTGCTTCAACATCCACTCCTTTAGCTCTTGCTTCATGTTAGAAATCCTCTTCATGAGTTCTGTGCCTATGAGATTTATCTACAAAAACAAAATCAATTAGAAACACTAATTACATGCATAAGAATGATATACAAAACAATGAACGTTACCTTCAAGGAGGAATGCACAACCTCATTAGCCCAGGTAAGAGAACTGTGACTATCTAGCTTGGTCCTCTCTGTTGGGCCAATCAAAGGCTTCAGCCACACTTCGGGTTGGCCGGATTTCTTAAAAAGGCTCCCATCAGCCGGAACCTCAATTAGCACTTGCCTCATCTCCCTGCTGGAAGACCCTACTTCTCTAATAGGAGGCACGGAAGCAGGATGAGATGAAGGAGCCACGAGCAATGAAATTTGTGGAGCTGAAGAAGTCTCAGGCACGGAAACTTGAGGAGCTGAGAAAGCCACGGGAAAGGCAGCAGCGGGAGCAGAAATGGCCAAAAGAGCAGTGGAAATATCCGGAACGTATGAAGAGATTTCTCTAAAGGAGGGAGAAAAAACAGCCAGAGGCGCCTCATTAATAGCAGGGCCAAAACCTTCGTGGAATAGATGATCCATAGAATAATGAGCAAGAGAAGAAGAAGAATTCCTAGGGGTAGAAGGTCTGACATCAGGTACAGAAGACACTGCCACGGGTGTAGACTCATCATCTGAGACCACTTTTCTTCTACGTGACTTGTGCAGCATAATGCCCTCTTCTTCTTCTTCTTCTTCTTCTTCTTCTAAGGTCTTAGACCCACTAGCTTTCCTATTGTAAGAAGAGGAACCAGTAATAATCTCCTGGGCTTGAGCCAAAGGCATCTTCGGAATGGATGCAGTAGACATCCCCCCAGCAGAAAACCCTGTCAAAAGGAAAAAGGTTAAACAAACGAAGAAAAGAAGCTCGATTAAGGAAAAGAAGCGAAAACAAAAGTTTCACTTACCATGAGTCTTCACTTTCCAACCGTACTTCACGGAGAAGTATTTCCAAGATCTTTCCTCCAATGGAGCAACCGACAACAGCTTTTCTACCCAATCACGTATACCAAAGACATTCTCAACAGTACCCATGATTGCTGAAAGAGGAAGAAAATAGCTACAGTGTTAATAAAACACTTAAATAAAAGAGAAGAAAAATAACAGATGTGAGCTAAAATGTACTCACGTGCGCGATTCCACTTCTTAGGGAAGGGAAGATTTTCCTCGCCCACTAAACCAGCAGTGGGCACAACAACGTACCGAAGGTACCAACCTCTATCCTTATCGTCATCAGGGGTTACCAACACTCTTTTGCTCCTAGCAGCCAGAGTGAAAACCCTTGATGAAATAAGGTAGGAGAATAAAGGTGAATGAGGTGATTGAAGGAAAAAGGAACCGAGGCTAAAAAAAAAGCTAAACATCTAAGACACGCGACAGCCCGCCACACAAGAGGACCAACTTGTCCTAAGCAAATGTTGAAGAAACGAAAAAATTAGATGATGACTGGATCAATTAGAGGTCTAAACCCTAGAGTAAAAGGGTAAATATTAACAAAAGAATGCCTCGTCTTGTAAGATGTTATTCTTTGATTACTATTCGGATAACAATAGGAAAATCAGACTCCCAAGAACATTCCCGGTGAACAAGGGGAATCAAACCTTCGGTAATAAGAGTGGGATACCTATCAACACTATCAAGGGATAACGACTGGTCTACAAGAACCTGACTATCCCTAGAGAAGGTAAACTCAGCAGGAATGATTTCATCACCTCGTGTTTCGCGTAGGGGTTTGTGATGTTCTCTACTCCTGGACAGAGATCTGGAAACCCTAGCTCTTGGGGAGACTAAAGACCTAGAAGAAGGAGGGGAAATAATCTGAGAAGAAGAAGAGCCTCCCGAAGGAGTAGAGCCTAAACTCCTCAGTCTACCACCCCTTAGACTCCGATTCGGAGCGGAAGAGGGTGTCAACTCATCAACGTTTATGACTCCCTTAGATTGGTTTGAAAAAGACATATCTACAAAGGCAAAGAAAAAAGTTCTTTACAAATAAATTTTAAAAGTTAGAAGCTTTTCGTGAAAGAAAAGGAAAACGGGGTATTTATACTCGAAGACAACCGTAAAAAAATGGAAAAAAAAAAGCAATGATGTGAAAATCATAATTGAAGATGTCACTTCGTGACTGATGCAGCCGCAAGAAAGCCCTAAAAGGCGCTGAATAATTGCAGAACCAACCCAAGAATTCCACGTGGCATAAGCATTAAATGGAAGTGACAAGCGACGCTTACGTACAGGAAAAGATACAATGATTCGAGGAAAGATGCGGACAAATATTCCCGCCAACTAATGAGTATCCACTTACCAAATATTAATTGATAAATATATGGTAAGTAGGGAGACTATCTGTATTGGTAAAACAAAAAGAGCTTCACACGTGTAATAAATCTTGATGATTCAGTAGTCTACGTGGATCAATGAAGACACGACAACTGAACGGGACTCTAAGAAGAGGTACGAGGCAAAGAGGCACGGCAAATCACATCCATGGGTTAATTAGCTACGGAAGTCTCAACCTGATTGAGAAGATGAAGAGACACAGTCAAAAGTGTATTTGAACAGAATAAAGGACAGATTCAGAGATCTTCAAATTAGAGATCCATACGTTACACAACATTCACTCAACAATTACGGTTGATTCATTGTAACGTTACATTAGATTCTTATTAGTCATTAATGCTCAATCACCAAAAAATGTAGACGTTATGTTAGGAAATTTCCTATATAAAGGAGAAAAAAATAACCTGTAAAGGAAAAAAAAACATTCGAACTACAATTGCAATATACTTACTTTTTGTGCATCTTCCTTCTTTCCATTTACAAGTTTGCCTACAATTATAATCTTATTCTTTGGTTATCAGAAACCCGTGTTCTTCTTAAAATAGCTTTGGGCAAAGAATCCAATTCTTTGGTTAAACAGCAATGCTGGGTATTTGTGATAGTTTTTAGAACTTGTGGGTATAAGTCATGTTTCATGTTTTCCAAATAAATTTGAGAAATATGTTTTGAAAACTGATGTCCAAAAATATTTTCATCTTCAAACCAAATTTCACCCAAATTAATTTTTTCAAAAAAAATTAAATATCTATGTCCACACGTTAATTGAGTGTTTTGGTATATTTCGCCAATCTCATACGTTGTTAAAAATATAAGGGCACAATAGTCTAATCACAAACATTATACTTATTAAATGCAATATTTTTTCTCGATCAAATATGACTAAAGGCTAACCTTATATTGCTTAAACTGAAATTAATTACAAAATACAAACGTTAGGTTAGCATTTAATATTTGACTGAAAAATCTATCTACTTAGAACCTACTACAACAAAATTGAAATTTCAAGCAAAATGGCCAGAAACAAAAAAAGGAAAGAAAATAAAGACGTTATCAAAAATCACTATTGTTTAGTGGATATTAGCTTCCTATAGCTATTATATACATAATTACTTCCTACAACTACTATTCAGTTGTTACGGTAGTGTATTCGTTGTATTCGCAGTGGTGTATTCATGATTACAACAGCAAAAAGCGCCTAAAAATCAGGGTAGTTAAGCTGTACGCGCATGTATTCACATGTATTCGCACCATGTATTCATGAATACAACAGTAAAAAGAGCCTAAAATCAGGGCAGTCCAGCTGTACGAGCATGTATTCACATGTATTTGCGCCATGTATTCATGAACCAACAAAAAGCGTCTAAAATCAGGACAGTCTACCTGTACGCGCATGTATTCACATGTATTCGTGCTGTTGTTGTTTACCTCGAAAATAGTTTTAACAATTAAACTTGATTTATGGTTCTAAAAATAAGTGATTTGTTCCAATACTAGTTAATAATCAAGAAATGATAAGTGTAAGTAAGAAGAATGTGATAACCAAACCTGTTTTGCTAAAGGAACGAGGGGCCTCGAGCTTGATGGTTTCAGGGAATCGAGGTCAGTTTAGTAACAATACAATATGAACAATAAATGAAGATTAATGAAGTTAAAGAATAAACTTGAGCACAACAAACGAGAAAAGCAGAGTAGAATATTCTTATAACAGTGATTGATATGATGATTCTTACAAAATAATTGGGGTCCCCTTTATATTGGAGGGAAAAACCCTAATATGGTACATGTCTAATTATGACAAAGAATTCTATTGGTACAATTGTATAACGACCTAGTACGGATTTGTACTATCTCTCACAAATCTTATCTGTCCTAACCACGTGTCTTTGGGAATTTCCCATTTTTCCTTGACTGTCATCGATTTTGTACTGCCTCGAGGTAGGCCATGACGGGCCTTCGATGTGCTTTCTCGAAGTGCACATTGTGGGATCGGACTTGAACTTCATCTCGAACATGAGCTCGGGCTCAAAACATAGCATAGACTTCGAAATCGGACTCTTCCGATTTTGGCCTTATACAGATAGTCCCCGCGTTTCTTAGAATGAAACAATGAGAAACGATTTGAATTTATGAGGTCTTGGATGATGATATCATTCCTGTGATGTATGCGTTGAAACGACCGAAACGTCACGTCAGCTCTTTTCCCCAAAAATCATTGGGTGCTTGTTAGAGCCGGTCGGCCACCAACATCAATGAACAATCGTCGTTTTCCCCTATATATATCCGCTTTCCTTTCTTATTAGGAACTTTTCCACTCTGCAATATTTATTCTTCTCTATAAGCTTTCTTTTCACCACCAATTCCTCCGCCGTATTAGCTAAAAAACTAGCCGGTTTATTCACCTCTTCCTTCTTTTTCTAAAGAAAATATGGCCAAAACTTCCAAATCCATTTCTCAGAAAGAAGGAACCTCCACTTCTGCTTCCCGTCCGGCCGATGGTAAACCATTGGCGCTCACTGAGATTGTGCCGAGTAATTTTTCTGTGAAGAAAGACTTTACAATAGAGAAACCTCCCGATGTTCCCGAGCGTCGGGAACACACATCGAGATATATAAGATCCATCGAGGAAGGATACCTCGAAGCTGTAAGGAGAGAATGTAAATGGGGGAAGGAGGTCGTTCTGCAAATACCTTCTCAAGAAGAGGATATTACGACCCATGTAGAGGGTTTTTTGAGCGTATATACATACCCCTTTACACTGGGTCCCCTCGACCCACTCGTGCTCGAATTTTGCCAAAAGTATCAAGTTACACTGGTCCAGATTCATTCATCCTTCCGGCGTATCATATTAATGATGAGGTTCTTCACCGAAAAGGCAGAGGTCGAGTTCACCCTCATCCACCTCATCCGATTGTATCGACCTCAACATTTTCTAGGTTTAATCAAGCTCCAACGCCGATCCGCAAATTCCTTCTTCGCCAGTAACGACGAAGTTAGGGATCGAGGTTGGATGAGCCGGTTCATCTGAGTGAGGACCATCGACATTATTCCCAGGGAGTTCCTGCCGTTCCCCGAGAAATGGAACTTTGAACGTGAGTAAAATACCTTGCTCTATTTCTTCTTCATAATTTTTGCTGAACTTCGAATAATTTTTCCTCTTTTACTTCCACAGCGGTTCCGTGGATGCCTAATGCGGTCCTCGATCTAGTGGATTGAGCTCACAAACTGGCTGCCACTTCATCTTACGACAAACGCAAGTGGAAGGATGTGTCAAAGGGCAAGTGGGAAGCGAAACACCACGGTACGTGTCATAATATTTCCTTCCTAAAAAAGAAGAATCCCTTTCTTCATGTGGTCTAATTCCACTATCGCAGGCATCAGTGATTTCTCTGAGATGAGGCCGCCCCCTCTCGGGGTGGAATAAGGATCCTCGGCTCTGGAGCCAAAGAAGAATAATAAGAGGAAAAGATCCTCGAAGAACGAGGACACCCAAAGCGAAGTAAATCCAGCTCAAGGACGTAAGAAGAATTTTGTTATCAACGAGGATTCTGACTTTGTCCACCGCTCCACGAGAGATGATGAAGACGGGATTGAGGGTTCAACGTTGGTGACCCGAACCAGAAAGTCTTCCGAGGTTGCAGTGCCCGCTGGAACCGAGGCCCCTTGCCTCGAAGGAGGAGTTCCAAAAGAGAAAAGGGATGAAGGCCCTTCATCACCTCATTTAGCGACTAATTCTCAGACTTCGGGAAATACTCTGGAGGGAGCGAGCTTCGAAGCATCTATGCCTGGTCAGAGTGCCTTGGGTGATATCCCCGAGGCAATGACAGCAGGTCATTCACCATCATTCCCATCTTTCTCCGAAGATACCATAAGGGATGCTCAAAACCTGAGGATGCCCGAGTTAGGCGGAGTCCCAAGTGAAAATGACCCCTTCCAGGGTTGCTTTACTGGGGTTGATGAGGCCGAACCAGCGGATGCAAACTCGACCTTCGAGGAGGCTCGAAGGCTTTGCTCAATTGTAAGGTTTCAATAGCACTAACTTTTTCCAATTTCATACTTTCTTCTTTTGTTTAATCGAACTTTCCTTGCTGCAGGCCTTCGACATATTTAAGATTGAGCTGAGTCGTTGTGAGGCCGAACTGCATAGGTCCTCGAACGAGAAGAAATTCCTTAGGCTCCTGTGTGACAAGAAGGAAAGGGAATTGAGGCATCTTCCATCAGAGTTGACCAGAGCCCGGGAATACGAGGACGAGCTAGAGAAGCAGGTAACATTAGTCTTGAAAAAATATGGACTCCCTCTCCTGCCTTCGGAGGATAACACTTCGATGTCTCAGTTGCAACGAAAGGTAGAGATACTAGAATGCCTTCGGGGTGAGTTCAACCAGGTCAACCCCGAGTGCAATGAATGGAAGGCACAAATGGATATCCTTGCTGCAGCCAAAAAAGATGCATTGGAAAAAGTATCCGCCCTCGAGATTCAACTCCGGAATGCTCAACAGAGCAATTCAGTTCAGGCGGGCAGGATAGCCGAGCTCAAGGCTAGCCTCAAGAAGGCCAAAGCCGGCGTCGAGTAAGCCCGGGCCGAAGCCAAAGAAATATAAGCCACAACCAACAATATGCTAGCCATCTATTTGAAAGATGCTACTGATGCTCAGATGGAGTTGAGGGGGGCCTCCGACCGGGAGAAAAGAAGCAACGACTATGTACGATGCCGATCCCAGAGGGAAACCCTCGAGGAGATCAAAGGCTTTAATCTCTCCAAGGAGATAAAGCAGGCTAAGGCAGACGAGGCTGATGCCAAGTTCATCCTTTCCTACGATGACGAAGCTGATGTTGAGGATGATGAAGAGGAGGCTGACGAGGAGGCTTCCGGGGAAGAGGATGGTCCCGAGAGGGTTGATGAAGACAATGTCCCCGTGGGAGCTGCCTCCGAGAAGGCAACCCCGGTGATAGACTAGGACTTCGTTGGTTTTTTTGATAAGGGCTCCCTATGGGAGTATTGTAAATGTACTTTTGTACCTTTATCTGATATATAAATAAATCTTTTGTTTCATATTTGTGCTTCCGTCTTGCTTTTGTTTTTGAAATGAGATTTGGTTTTTGATGTATGGCAAGAATTCATGGTTTAACGCATTATGTGCCTTACATTTTATGTGTGTTAATGATAAAAATACACTGCATATGTGCACAATGGAGTCTATTACATGTGTAGGTAAATTGGAGATGGAAGCCGAGCTAAATGGATGCATAAACGTCAAAAATACGCTCAAGAGTCGAAAAGGAGTGAACCGGGCTATAGCCGGGAGTTTGAGCTGTAAAGCCTGGTCATACTAGGCTATAGCTAGGCGTTTGGGCTATAAAGCCTGGTAGGACCAGGCGTTTGGGGGGCATTTGAGCCCTAACGCCAGGCCTGGCCAGGCTTTATCCGGGCGTTTGGGCCATAAAGCCTGGTCCCTGGTCTGGTCCAATCCGAGTTTTGAAGGTTTTAAGTGTTTCCCGGTTTGAATAGAAGTCTCCTACACGTTTAGGGTTTCTCCCAAACATATAAATAGACCCAAAAACACAAATTTGAGGGGGGATGCCATTAGATACAAGAGAAGCACGTGGATAACTACTCAGCAAAGCAAAACATTGATTTTTACATCCTTTATTCATTACTTTGTAGTTTAATTATGCAAGTTATTTTGGAGTTGATTATTATGAGCATGATTAGCTAATTTCATTAATCTAGGGTTTTGGTGGAACCCGTTGGAGGATGAAATTATTGTGATATTAATATAGCTTTGATTGGTTGATTAAACTCTATTTGTTCAACTACGTTCTTGTTGTAGTTGATTGAAGGGCC